>APFE030702896.1:0-36828 GCA_000404065.3 Pinus taeda | reverse complement strand
GATCGTCTACATGCTCTTCGAGCTAAACGGAAGCTTTTTGATCTTCCACACAGGATATTCCTAGATGAGGATCTCACTCGGGCACAAGTGGCTGAACTTAAACAGGCTAGGGAACAAGTGGCCGCAGCAAGACAAGCGGGCAAATGGGCAGTCATAAGGAACCTTCGCGCGATCATTTGAGACTCCTTCCCCCCAGGATGGACACCTCGAGCAGGCAGTGCCAAATGACGGGCCCGCCAGGGGGGGAGTCGAACAACAGGGATTTCAATTCACTGCTGGAACGGAAATGGGTCTTTTTGGTCTTCACCTGGGCTACTCTACGATGCCCTTGAGTCAGCAGATATTCTCCTCGTAACAGAGACCCATGAGAGCCCAGTTCGACCTCTCCCAGACATAACGGGTTACCAATGGCATTCAGTATGTAGACAGGAAACAAGGAGCTCAGGGGGGGTCAGAGGATCAGGGGGAGTAGCGTGCCTAGTCAAAGACGAGCTCAGAGATAGAGTCAAAGTGGTAAATACAGATGAGTACGCCAGGTACATGTGGATCCGAATCAGAACTGGAGCCCCACCCATGAGGGATATCTTTATTGCAGTTTGTTACTTCCCCCCCACCACATCTTCGTTTGCCATCCATGACGATGTAGAGAGGGACCCCTTCACCAACATATACCCAGACATCACTAAATTCTCAACTGATGGAGAAATTATCATCATGGGGGACTTCAATGCCCGTACCAAGGAGCAACAGGTCCCACTCCATGACCGATCCGAGGATGTGTTCTGCACTAGGGGTGTGGACCTGGTTTCAGCAGACTTGCAGAGGATCTCAGAGGATGCCCTGGGCCCCATCACAGCCTATGGTAGACATCTTTTGCAGTTGGGCGAATCACATGAGCTGATAATCTTGAATGGTCTTTCGCGCTTCCCAGAATCCCGCTTCTTCACGTGTAGGCCTCATGGAGGGGGAGCTAGTGTGGTGGATTATGCATTAACCGGTCGAACACTGCTCCCTTTTATCCGGAATCTATCTGTATCTCCCATCCCCCTAGCCGACCACGCACTGCTTTCACTTTCTCTCCAGTCTGATCCCCCCCGACCAATCCACCCCCCACCTCGATCCCCGGGTAGAACCATCTTCTGTTTTGAGAAGGGTGACCCCGACATTTTCTCCTCCTTACTCCGACAAATCCTCCCGGACACAAATGACTTCTCCCGTCTCGAGACTATCTCGGATAAATACCACTGTCTCTCTTCGGCAATCTGGGAGTCGGCGTTTCAATCCTTCCCCCACTCCTTTCGGACCACCTCGACCTCCTGCAAGATAGGAACTTCCCCTATGAACAAATGGTACGATTCAGAGTGTAAACTCCTCCACCAGGATCTCCGCCAAGCCTTCCATCAGTCCCTTCCCTCATACTCTACCATCCAAAAGAACTATCGTCGCCTTCTCCGCCACAAAAAACGACAGTTCATCTCCCAACAAAGAAGAGAGCTTTCTGCCCTCCTTACCCATTTCCCCAAGCAATTCTGGGGCAAGATCCTCCCCCGGCGTTCTCCTCCTCCCGCTGATCTTGACCCAGTCTCCATGTTCTCTCACACCTCTCGCCTTTATGACATTCCTGGTCAGTCCCAGATACAGGTCACATCTCCTCCCCTCTCCTGCCACCTGTTCCCCGATAAAGATGTCAGAGAAGCCATCTGGGCGATGAACAGTAGCAAAGCAGCAGACGAAGAAGGATTTCAAGCCGAATTCTTCAAGCATGGCCTACGACCCTTAGTTGGATACCTGGCAGATCTCTTCAACCATGTAGTCCGAGACGGGTTCCCCCCCATATGGTCTCATCATATTATATACCCCATTCATAAGTCAGGGAATACCTCGGACCCCAACAACTACAGGACAATTATGGTGGGTCATACATTCTCTAAATTCTATGCCACTATCCTCCACAGAAAGCTTTCCGGAAATTTCGAAGAAAGAGATCTCAGAGCCAGAGGCCAAGCTGGTTTCAGACCAGATCGCCAGACCATTGACCACATCTTTACACTCCGTGCTGTGATCGAGGAAGCACGTCACCGGTCCTCAAAGGTATATTGCTGCTTTGTGGACTTCCGGAAGGCCTTTGATTCAGTCCCGAGAGACGATCTTCTACAACGACTCAAAGACATCAATACCTCACACTCCCCGCTGACTGTTGTTATGCGTCTTTACGAGTCTGTCCTGGGCCGTCTTCGCACGTAGGGGGGCTATCTGAGTTCATCCGAAGCACGATTGGAGTCAAGCAAGGGTGCCCACTCTCCCCTACCCTTTTTGGGATTTATATTGATGAGCTCGAAGCTTTTCTGCGGGAACACATACAGGAAACTGACGGTTGCTATCTTCACCAGGTTTTGATCTATATCTTACTTTTTGCAGATGACATCGCACTCTTATCCTCATCACCAGAAGGGCTCCAGAGGCAGCTGGATGCATTAGCACTATTCTGTGATCTCCGGAAGTTGACAGTGAACCTGAGTAAGACAAAAATAATAGTCTTCAACGGGACGAAGAAGTCTCAGGATCTCCAGTTCCTCTTCAAGGGAGATACAGTAGAGATTACCAATAGCTACACGTACTTGGGAGTGCAGTTTTCGGGCCCTCGGTTCAGTATGCTGCCAGCTCTGCAACCTCGGATCAATAAGGGGTATGGCTCTCTAGCTATATTGGAGAGACAATGTTTCCGCCACCACTTTCAGGACATCTCATCAAAGTTGAGCCTTATGGACACCTTGATCCGACCCACGGTCCTGTACGGTTCGGAAGTTTGGGGCCCTTCCTTGCTTGAGTCAGATTGGGCAGCAGTCGAGAGAGTCCAAACCCTTCTCCTCCGACGCATTATCCGTTGCAAGTGTACTATCCCACAACAAATTATACTGGCCGAATTTGGTGCACAACCCTTCCGCCTTGAGACAGCCTTCAGACTTGTCTCCTTTCTCCACCGAGTTCGGAGCTTCGCAGACACATTGAAAGGACGCGACAAATACCCTTATTTAGCCTACCGCTCTTCTGAGGCCATCGATCGCACACAACCAGGAAAAACCAAGTGTTGGTATACAGGGGTCTCAAAGTTCCTCAAAGCAGTAGGACTCCATATAGATCACCTCCCCCCATTTCGGTACTCCTTGAACGCTCCTAGCGGACTCCCCCCAAGCAGGAACTAAATAAAATCATCAAGGAAGACATCTACAGGTAGTTTATCCAGGTCACATGGATTGACCCCCCAGGGGGATTACGTCCAAAGATGGCTTTCTATGCAGAGCACTTCTTGAGTATCAGAGATGGGCTTATAGCTCGCCCCCAGTACACGCTTAGGCATTGGATGCATGCTCTTCGGATCCCCCTCGGGCAGTTCAGAGTTGGATCACACAGGCTTCGGGTAGAGACAGACCACCAGATAGAGAGTTGACAGGACTTGCCAGCTATGCCATACACGGGAGGTGGAAAACGAATGGCACTTCATCTTTGGGTGTCCGATATATTATGAGATCAGAGGTCGTTTTCACTGTCTATTTAGGGGACCTCATACCCTTTCCAGCTTCTTCAACTACACGGACCAGAGACGCGTCGCACTTTATATCCAGGAGACTCTTAAGCATCGGGAACATATCCTCCAGCCCCCCGTCCGACCCAACACTACTCGCCAGATCACCTCCTTCTTCAGCATACTTCCCTCAGCCAGAGGAGTTAAGAGATCAACCAGTGAGAATACCGATCAAGTTGGCTCACACATATCGACAAACCCTCGTTCAGTTAAGAGGAGAAGCCCCTTACCTACGAGGACCCAGCAGCAGAACCATACCAGGCATCTCCCCGAGAGGCGGCCCAGGATCATCAGATCACGGAGACAACACAATGGGAGGCAACCAGCGTCCACCGTTTCAAACCAGCAAACCGTACTGAACTACCCACAGTTCTCCTCTCTCGACCTCGGATGTTAGGAGAATCGGACTCCCACATTCGCGTCCCCGGGGTCTTCTTCAACAGTAATCCTGCGACGCAGTCTAGAGATCAGTCGGCATGGCCGGGATCGGAGCTCCATACGCTCTTCCCGACCCGTCTCGTTTTTATTTCCTATCTTTCTTTCAGTATTTGTCTTTCTGAGGAGACCGTTTGGTTCTCCTACTGGGCACGACCCCCTTATGTAACCGACAGTCCCGTTGACCTACTTTGTGGTCATTCGTTGGACATTAATAGAATTATCTTATCTTATTATCTTATCTTATCTCTTGTGGGCCAGGATGATTAGTTCTCTGTGGCGACTGTGGAACAGGATGATTAGTTCTCCTGTGGCGACTGTTGGACAGGATGATTCGTTCTCCTGTGGACAGGATGATTAGTTCTCCTGTCGAGGCATCCTACCCATGCAGTCTGGGACTCATGGTAAGTACCTCTCATCTAATCAATGAGTAGGGAAATGGGGTTAGGGACCATTAGCAGTACTATCAATGGACGCATCGTTGTATCTACCGTACTCCTTATGCTAGGATGACCTTCACTGATTTGGGATCAATGATACTGATCTGGGATTAGTGAGAGTGGTATGACACACTTTGAGACTGACTTTGGATCAGTGGAGGATGGTATGATACATCCTCGATCATTTCTTCTTCTTCATAGTTCGAGCAAAGCAAAGCAGAGCAGGGCCTAGCAGTGCAGGGTAGTGCATTTGATGGTTGGGATAGTAGCGACAGTCAGACGGATTACAGATAGAGTTCTCCCTAGTTGAGAGGGAGTGTTAAAATTGGCAACTAGGGCCAAACTCCATGTGGATCACCTAATTTATTGCAGCTGATATTTTTGCTAGATTCCTCTTGTCGAGAGGTGTAGGATTGATCTAAAGATCATCCGATTCCAACAAGAATTTATTAATATTTACTTGACATATTGTCAAGGTCGGCCAACAGTTTAATGTGTGGCACACATGCCCAGTGAATCATATAAATACAAGAGAGGTTGATTCATTTTCTCATCATCTCATCTCACTCATTCTTCTCTCTCTCCTTAGCTTTGGGTTATACAAGGAGCAACTCACACTTGGGAAGAAGGAGGACGCATTAGGGCAAGGAGGATGCAAAAACTGTTGAAGGTCTCTTTGACTTGCGTTGACCAAGCGTTGACTCATCTAGGGTGCGGTTTTGGTGTGGCTGCCTCTCCTATGCAAGATGCAGATTTTGGCACAAAAATCGAGCCAATCCGTCCACAAGTTTGACCAGTGTTGACTGCCCTAGTTTTGGGCAACAGGTTGACTTCAGTCAACAGCAAGTTGACTTCAGTCAACAGCAGTTTGACTGTGGATTTGGGGTTGTTCAAGGGTTGTTTCTTTAGGTTGTTCGAGGGCTAGTTGACCGGAAATTGACCAAGCATATTGGAGGTCAATTTCAACTTGTTTGACCAAGTTTGACTTTGTTGATCTAGGGTTTGCTGCTACTATTATAAAATTACAGAATTCTGATTTTGTACTATTTCTCTCTGCTGAACTATTGAAGATAAAAGAAGATTTGATCAAAGGGTTTCCCTGCATTGGGGTTTGTCCCTGGCTAGCCACCACATCTTGTGTCTCTTGTCTTGGCTTGTTTTATGTTGATCGTTTGATGTTCTATTTGCACTTTACTTAATGTATATGTGATTGCTAATATGTGGCTAATAAGAAGAAAAGAAGTAAACTGCTCTAAGCATAGAACATACCATAATTTCACAGAGGGTGACCATACCAATCGAGGGTATAGCAATACATTTGTGGGTGTCTCAAAGGACCAAGACAAATCCACAAGGGAGATCCTATCAAATCTATAAACCAATAGTTTTCTTGTGGGTGCTAGGAGGACTTAGCACAAGAGCCATAGGGACAAGGCCATATGAGCTATTTATAAGCCTGACCAAGTGGGGCTCAAAAATACATGTAGAATTTGGTGTTGAATCAAAACATGCAGTGAAAGGGGTTGGAACTGTTAGAGTCCTATATTACTAGGATTCATAATTTTGAATTGGTTGTGCTTAGTCTTGTAATATTGTACATACCTTTGCTTTTCTGCAAATGTTTTCCATATTAAAAATTAAAAAATGTAAAGAGGATATGTCATAAAAGAAATATCAAAAGACAAAAAGAATAAGAAAAGATCAAAAAAGTGAAAATATATCAACCCCAAACAAAAACAAATCATGAAAGTGTGCAAGTCTAAGTGCCACTACTTTTTACTTTACTGTACAAAATAATGGTTGTGTGGAGCTTGGCATATATGCCACAACTCATGATAGTCAAACTGTTTAATCTTGACTACTTCATGCTTTAAATTTCATGTTTATAGTTAGAGAATAAAAGATCTTGCCAAACTATTTAATCTTGGCAGATCAGTAGTTAGGTAGAGAAATAAAATGCGTTCATAAGCTTAATCTGAGTCATTGGAAGATATAAGGTTAGAATTAGATAGTTTACTTTTCGAAAGAAAAAGGCAAGAAAGGGTCTACTAGCTTAAATGCACCCAATAAAGCACATTTATTATGCTTAATCATATGTTTTAGTCTGCAGGAGCAGTTATGAAAGTGAAAGGATGTTCACAAGTTGATTTGGCTAACTTCCCCTCATTCCATTTCACCCCCCACTACATACTTACTAATTTCCCCATTAGCCCATCATTTCCTAAGAAAATACACCCTTGCCCCTTGCTTTCACACATTCCTAACAAATTACCTTCCAAAAGTCACTTCCCAACCCAAAACCCCTTTCCCCTAGTGTGAAACCCTTTCCCCTTTGAAGAAACCACTTTCCCCTTATTAATTTCCCTATTTTGCCTAAAAACCCAATAAAAACCCTTATCCTAAGTTTAAATCCCCCCCCGCATTACTTTATTAATTCCCCCATTACTATATACCATGTTCATTATACACCTAACCCCGCTGATTCATTAATTAATTACAGTTTCGTGTTTTCATTATAGGCCTAACCCTACTGATTCATTAAATAATTACAGTTTAGTGTAATTAATTCCCCCGGGCCCCACAAATCTCCGCCCCACCTCCCGCCGCGCAACTTCACCGTGCGACAGCCATTAGATCTGTCACCCCCAAAATCCGACAGTGCGCATCCATATCGCGTTCATTCACCTCCCGACCTTTACCCGCCCGAGAGCACGCAAGATTCGTGGTTTTGCTCGGGCCCCTTTTGGCTACGTGGCATCTCCTCGTTAACTTGCGTGCTCTCAGGAAATTACCACCCCACTCCCAAAAGCGGTGCGATGAGCAATGGAACCGCCTCCCCACGTAAGCCCAAAACCATCACTTTTCATTATGAAATTGCTCGCCAATTTCTAACTATTGCTGGTTAAAAGGCGAAACACACCCATTTTCACCTTTTTTCGCTCATTTGCTCTGTTAAAACCTCCTAAGATTCCCTGCGCCAACCTAAGCCTTTGCAACCAGATTTGACTGCCAACTGTCTCCCAAACACACTCTGGAAGCTAATTCAGCCCTCTAGTGCACAACAAAAGCCATAGTACCCTCTGCAGCCACCATTCACACCAGTTTGCAGCCTATACCACCATTTCCAAGTATTTAAACAAAAAACCAGAATGGCCCTCTCAATTTAAAAACATACAATGAATTCAAGAAATAATTAATTGAATTTAATTGATTTCCCCTAAATTGAGAATATTTCCCCCCTGAAATACCCAAACCCCTATCCTGCAAACCACCAATACCCTATCTTTGTACAGACCTATTCAAAGCTTCACTTATACAATTTGTACAAGCCGAATTCCCACATCTTATCCTCAAGATGGCTGCCTAGACCTCTCTAGATGTCAGACCGATCTCAACCCCTCACCTGGACATTGACCATTTGGCCTTAGCTGACAGAGATTTCCAAATAAAGGACACTGCAACTCCAGCCCACCTTCTGAAGCTCCACTGTTGGAGTAAGGATAGATTTTTGAACGATACATATGACATCAACCTTTGGGAATCCAATTTACCCAAATACACATTCCCAGAAGTTCACCATTTCCTAGATATTGTACATTATTGTCATGCATGTTATATCCCTAGCCAAAGGGCTATTGTTGCCCCAAACCAAGAGTTGTTATTCACCATTACACCTAAGTCAATCAACCAGATGCTTCAAATCCAATCTAACCCCTCTATCCATTGGACACCTATTGGATTTATACATCACATTAGACCAGGTGAAAATCAAGCTAATCTTCCAGAATTTTATCATTGAAGACCGCCATACTCCTACAGATACCCCACCCTATGCTGCCACCTTTTTCTCAGAGACTGCCAGGCACATAATCACCATGCTCTCATGCATCTTTGGATACACCACAGATGAGCATGTGGACGATGTCATCTTAGCCTTCTTGTCCATTTTTACTCCAGGAAAGCCTCCTGCTATCATGTTTGATTATTCTCAGTTCATTGCACACAGAATGCATGAACAATTCACTAGATTGCCCACTGAAAAAGTTTTCAAATACTCTTAAGTGGTGTTTCAATGTTCTTGTATTACCAGACAGATAAGTTCCCTTTGAGCATCTAGAAGTTGGATACCAAGGGAAAGGAGAGATCAGTCATCTACTGGACACCCTTGGTCCACAAGATTTCCACAGCATTCACCTACAAAGACTTCATAGACTCCTTTGTATACCCTGTCATGAACATGCTGACTTCTAAGACTCAACCTAGAATCAACCCAGAGATCAAAAGAGTGCTACAATTGGCAAAGAAAAGCAAGGTGGGAGACTGGTACCTCTACCAGAACCACACTAAGATCAGAATCTATCACTGGCAATTAGCCCCCTATAAGTTGCCTAAATACCTCTATGAGGATATTTGCTCTTGAATACTTCAGACAAATCATCAACTCTGATGAGGTCCACTTCCTAGGTTATAGGAAGAAAACCCAGTTCAAAGTGAAAAAACAATTGGGCCCATTCATTTGCAACAATAGAGAGGTTGGACCAGAGACTGACAGTTTACTACAAAAAATGAAGTTCAAAAACAGCTTCATATGGCAATATGACCTCAAGGGGTTATAACTAAACTTAGACTCAGGGTCAAGTTGGAAGCATACATCCACCACCCAAGACCTAATATTGAACAGTTTGCTAACCAGGATGAGTGGGTGGAGAACACCTTGATTGATATGGACAGCATTGTTGTGGATGTAGAGAACACACTCATTGATCTTGAAAGACAATTTGACCACAACTCTTTCCTGCAGGTTCCAAAACAAGAGGAGCCAATGAACATTTCTCCTGTCCTTCAAACCCCAGCCAATGAAGAGAAAAATCCTAAGAGGAACAGGGAGGAGGCATCTAGCTCTGCCATGGAGACTATTGATGAGTTGTTTGAGCCAAGCAAGAGGCCCAAATTGAATCCTGTCTTTGAACAAGAGGAGAACATTGCTTCAGAGGAAATAACTGACACTGAGGAAATGGGGCAGAGAAGTGAAAAAACAGTTGTATCAGGTGAAACACAACAGCCATCAACCTCCAACACACAGATGATAGAGATACAGCAGAGTATGGAGGTTTCTTCCTTTGTCAGGCCAGCTGACAAGGGAAAGGATATCAAAGATAGATTCAAAGAGATAAAGATGACGAATGAAAAATTGAAGGTAGAGACATATGCCCAATACCTCAAGCTTACACCACCAAACCAGACCAGACTAATGTCAGCCTTTCACATCAAAGCAGGGAAAATGCAAGTATCATTTTTGCAACCTACTGTACAGCAACCAAAGACCTCAGCAGATTACAAGAAGACAAATTTTGATCAGATACAGTTCCACAGACAGGTTGGAGAAATGATTTACTCCACCCTCACAGGAAAGGCCATGGCTGCCCACAAGCTACAGGATTCATTGGATAATGTGACGGCGCAATTCAAATTGGAGAAGGCCTCCTCACAAGCCAAAGACAACAGAATAAAGTCCTTGGAGGACTTGGTCATTGAACTGAGCCATGACCCAAGTGATGTTAAGGCCACAGAGAAATTAATCAAGAAGAAGAATGAGGACATAGCAGCCCTCAAGAAACAGCTTAAGTTGCCTCATTCACAGCCCCCACAGACAAAGGAGGTCCTAGAAAGTCAGAGCAATCATGAAGATATGATGGACGTAGTGCTACAACTGAATGATCAGTTGAAGGAGATGGAGAAAGAACTGGATAGCTTGATGCAGTTCAAACAAGCTAGTCTGGATAATGCTCCTGTAACTGTCATTCCAACAGTGACCACAGTTGTACCTTCTACATTGGCAGCATCCTTAGCTCCCACTGCTCCAATGGCCACTACACTACCAACATCTACACCAACTACATCAGCAACAGAATCAACCGCAACAGGCTCGACAGGAGATGAAGCAAACAGGCTAGTCAAAGCAATGGAAGAAATGTCCATTCAGACCACTGAGATGAACAAACTTAAAGAGAAAATCACCAGCTTGGAGACAGAATGCAGACTTGCCCAAATCATGCATAAAGAAGAACAGCAAAAGGCCACAAGGATGACAGAAAGAATCAAGGGCCTAGAAAAGCAGCTGACACTGAATGAGCCTCTAGGTCAGGCTAAGGAACAACTGTGGGCCAATATCATTGACTCTGTCAATGATATTTGGCCATCCATTCAATTCATTTTTAAACAAATTGAATCGATAAAGCAAGCTACAGAAGCCATTCAGAAAGTCAAAGAAAAACTTGGAGATATCCCAAAGGAGGCAACAAGAATCATCCACTTCCTCAACTCCAAAAACAAGTATGAGCTGCAAGAACTAGAGATACCTAATAGGACAGGTACAATTTTGGAAGTTAGAAGAGTCCTCACTAAGAGTAACTGGAGATTGACAGGTTCATGGTTAAGTTCAAACTTTTGAGGCAAAAGGGATTACCTAATCCCTTAGTTATAAATGATAAGTTAATAACACAGGATGATTACAATAAGAAGATCAGGGAAGTGGCCAGAGATCAGGTAAACACTTCATGCATGAAGGGTATACCAACAGGCAAAGTATTATACCAAACTTTTGAAAACTTGTTTTACCTCCAGCATGAGGTAAAACACTTTTTTGTCAATAAGACAACTTTTGCCAAGTATACAGAGGCAAATGAGATATACTGAAAAATGCTCAATATCCAATTACCAGATGCTGAGACATGGGAAAAACTCAATGATTTACTGTAGTAAATACACAGTAAACATATAAATGTACAGTGAAAAGTAAAAGAGCATAGTAAACGGATATTGACTGGTCAACAAGGTCAAAGAGTATTAGATGAAAGTGTATCAGATGAAAGGTCATAAGTAAATATGACATCCAGCGTGAAGACCATACAGCCAAGCAGCTTAAAGGGCAAAAGATTGAAGACTAAAAGACAACAGAACCTAAATAACAGGGACAGCAAATAGCAGTTCAATAGCTATCTCTATCTTCTTGCATGAAGATATTTCTTTTTCCTAGATTAGTTCTCAAATACAATTTGAGATATTTTGCAAATTCTTTTTGTATAAATACTTCATAATTCGAAGTATTGGGTGTGGATTGCTATACATTTGTAGAGTTACTTTGATCTTAAACCTAAGGGTGATTGTACCACTTTTCAAGTCAACAGATTGGAGCAAGTAATGAAAAGATTGCACTAGAGGATTCATGAGATGAGCTATTGCAATGAAGTATCTTCTTTGTCTGATTTTGTTACCTTCTTATGTGTTTCATAAACTTAATTGTTTTCTAAATTTGAATGAATTAACTAGAAATATCACTCAGAATTTGTTTAAGTACACTTTGTTTTGCACAGTTAGTCATTTATATGTTTTCCTCTGATCCCCAGATTTGAGAACCTTTAATTGCTCTCCCATCCCGGTTGACCTCTTTCATTCTCTTCATGATCCGGCCTAGGGAACCCTTAATTGCTCCATGGATCCAATTGGAAACCATTTCACCTTCCATCCTTTGAGATCTGCAATAACTCCTCTATCTTGCCCTCTAGACATTGTTTTTAGAACTTAATCCAGTCTTGTTCGTCTGACATTTGACCCCATAGCCCAATGGTAAAATACAATCCTTTTTCATCTAAGTAAGTGATCCCATCACCCAAATTCAAATCAAAACCCAAGCAAAATCATAACTAGCCTAAAATTAATTAACTAAAACAAAGTTAAATCAAAAAGAGAGAGCCCTCTCTGAGATTAGGAAAGCTAGGTCCTGATCTCCAAAAGTGGTTTGTGGTTACCTCTATCATTTCTTTTTCTGACAACTTGGAAGAAATTTTGAAGTGATAACAGGAACAACAATATTCCAGTTTGAGTCACGAGGCAAGCTAGAAGTGAAGGATGTGTTATTGGGTGTCAAAGCTCAAGTGGGGTTGCTCTCAGTCTCCATGACTAAGAAGAATGGGTTTTGTGAAACATTCTAGAATGGGCAAGCATTGAACAGATCTAGTGGATCTAGCTCTGATGAGGGCCATGTCATAAGCATTATTGAGAGCGGATTGTCTAGGCTAAATGGCCAACCTATTCTAGTGATAGCAAGAAGCAGTAAAATGATAAAGAACAAGGAGTAGGAAGCTCCAAAGGTTGAGCAACTCAAAGGAATTCAACCTTTAGGTTCAGGTGAGGAGGAGCAATCAACGGACTCCTCTAAATTTGTCAAGAAGTTCTCCTAGTATGAGATGACCTTACAAGATGTTCAGTAGCAGGGGGGTTCTAGGAACTAGACCAAGGGGAGCAAGACTTCGATGATGTTTCTAAACCAGGTGCCAAGAAAGGCTTCCATTTCAGAGGGAGTAGCTAAGGCAACAGATGGATGCAATTGCAATGGGCAAAAGTACCTCCCTTGCTAAGAGGGAGTGTTGATGTTTGTAGCTCACGCAGGTACTTCTTCACAAGCCTAAGTGTCTAAGCATGCAAAAGTTGCCCATGATCTCCTTGGACACTTGCTCTAGTGTGAGCAAGTTGCTTTTGTAACTTAGCATAAGTTTTTACTTAGGAAAGCCCATAATTATTATGTTGGCTAATTGAGCTAGAGGAAACTTAAGAAAAATTGAAATAATTACTTTAATGATTGTGTTTTAATCTCTTCCCATCTCAAGTGAGGCGAGATCTAATATTTTTCTTCAATCATTTTGGAGATTAGGGTTAGGGATTAGCTCAATCTAAAGTTATAAAAGAAAGGCTAAGGATAGAAGAAAGACATGCCATATAGCGGCACAAGCCATTGAGAAAGAGGTTTTCTGAAGTGAGGAGTAAGATACTCGAGGAAGGTGCAAGGAGCAGCAAGGGAGATAGATCCAGATCGGTTGAAGACGATTGAAGGATAGATCTAGGGCTTAATTGGGTGGATAACTTCATGTTTATTATTGTAATTGTAAACTCCTTAGTTGGGCCATTGTCCTAGGATAGGAACCCGAGTAGGTTTCGAGTTTTTAATGTAGAACTCTTGATGGGACATAATCTATTTGTGTCAATTTTCTGATTGAGATTGGTATATTTTGCTTCCACTAATTAAGTTAAGATTCTAGTTGTGTTTCATTTAGTGGATTTGTATTCTGCTAGGTCAATGAATTGTCGGGTGTAAGGGTCGCAGGAGAATTAACAAGGAAATGTAGATATTTTTTATAGCATGGCAAATAAGTATTCAAAGCTCCTGGCCCATGAAGCATAGAAAAGTTAGCAATAGATTGAATTGTTAAGGTACTCCTTGTGTGAAGGTCATTGGTTCATAACCCCCTAGATCTAGCTAACCAAAAAAAACATTCAAAATTACTTTAGAAAAACTATTCACATTCCATCCATAACTGAAAAAGTTGGATTGTAGGTTGCACTCACGAGTTTTGAGAAACAAAAAAACATCAGTTCTTCCATCAACCTGCTCGCAATAAAGAGACCTTAGAGACAACATCACTGTGGAGGAATTGCCTTGACATCAAAAGCCCAACAAGTTGAATCATTCTTTCATACTTTAGGAGGAGCAACAAAAGAAGTTTCCTTTCAAATACACACAAACACACACACTTGTATGTCTTGTTGATTTGACGAAGTTAAAGCTGAAATTGTTAAACAATTTATCAATAATATTGAAAAAGATAGGGCAGATTTAATGCTTTAATTACAGCAGTCATAAACTAAAGTTTAGATATGTTTTATCCATGTTTAAATTTCCCGAAAAGGATGAAACTTGTTGGCACACTTTGCTATCTTTTCTCTTAGATTGTCATGTTGAATGGGCTTATTAAGAGGTGAAGTATTGTCCATCATTGCTGTACTTTTATTTATATTTCATGAAAGCCCTAAGGTTGAAAATTCATTTAGTTAAGATCCAGGAAACCTCTGAGAAAAAGGTGAAATTATCTGAGTTGCATTACTTGCCCTAGTGTGTACCCATATTTTATTTTAGGTGATGAGATCATATGCTAGATTCAATGTTGTTGCAATGTTACGATAGCATTCCATTGTGATTACGCTTGTAGAAAGCTTGTTGGTTTGCTTGGTTCACAAAATTAGCCTTCAAACATTATATATTTACAATATTTTATTTATATAAATTATAATACTCTGTATAGCTAGTAGTGTAATATTTGACATCACTGTAACGCTATTAATGGCACTGCCAATTCTCCCTCTTCAATCCGTGGGATTTTCTAGTTTGGATGTACAAATGGCCTTTCAACTCATATAATAAAATCATTTATTAAGACTGAACTATATATATACCTTGTGACATATATCCTAAGAGGAATGCACCAAGGGCATCTACAAATGTATAGCCTTGAAAGATGGATTGATTCATTTTGGGTTGCTCAGCCCTCAGTGCTCACTACAAGCCCTAAGGAGCAAGCCATGTACTTAAGTGGGCATGGACCTCATACCCTCTTGGGAATAAACTTTACCAAGCCGGGGCATTTTCTAGTTGTTTCAATATCCTCCATATACAATGCCTTTAAATCCACAACTTTCAACGTTACATGTTGTTCAAGTTAGAATATCCTTTCTTCCTAATATATAAATGACAGCACATTACATATAAAATATCAAACTATTAAAACCATTCCCACATAATGGAAAAGCACTAGAAGTAGTATTCTGACTTAATGGAAAAGTACACGTATAAAACTATTTACCCACTCATAAACATATAATAAACTTAATAAGCCATTATAATCAAAAGTAAAAACATGTGAATATGTATAAAATAGACAACCACTAACGAATCCAGAAATCCTAACGTCATCAGTTACACAAATTTGAATAATTTGCAAAATAAGCCCAACCTACCTCCATGAAACTTGCGATTGTGGCAATGTCTATCCCATTTGGATCTTGCATACTTGTAAGGGCTTCTAAAATCATACCATCGTACCTGCCATAATGATAAATACCGTCAGCAAAACAATTCAACACACGTGACTATCGTATATTTTGCTTGATTTTGAAGCATTGGATTTCCTACTAATAGGCTATATCCATTTTATGACATTGTGAACTAAGAGATATGGAGAAGATAAGGATGTCGTGACATTAACAAATAGTGTCAAATGGATTTAAAGTGTTTTCTCCATGCATCGCTATAAGGACATGACCTTGAAAATATTAAAAGTATGAACAAATGTATATGTAATTAGTAAGCATTTTCTTCCACCCTCGCAAAAAGAAAAAAGAGATGCCTAACTTGAAAAATCAAATCTTAAATAGGATATGGCTGAGAATCTTTTCAATTATGTGTTTGTTTTTGCAAAAAATAAGTTTGGGATTTGAGTAATACATACAGATTTATATTTTACATGTCAACTTTGGTTCTTTTATACTCTCTTCTTCATACAAACAAAATACTTTCGAAGGACAAATAATTTTCCATTTCTAATGGAGTTCATCATTTGCAAAATCATGATGTTGCTACTCAAATCCAACAAACATCATTTTTCCTTTTTTGTTACTTTCACATGCATAAAATTTTAATTGAAATTACAGATCTTATTCAATTAAATGGATATTTCTCAAATGAGAGGCAAAACACACGGTTTAAAGGAAAATTATACATCAACAATATGTTAATTTCCAAACATAATCAACATTTTGTATTTAATAGAAATACAAGCTTATACATTTCAACTTTCTGATCATTGTTTAATTGTGTGCTATTCTAGTGAAAAACGTAATGTAGAGAAGCTAATTGAAATGTCTACAGATTTTTGCTTCCTCCATATAATATTATCTAGGAGGCAATATTTCAGATTTATAGCTTGATTAAGGGGACAACATAGACATTGTTATGAAATATAATATATATATAAATATAATGAATATAAAGATTAATAATAATCATTATACTGATTAACTAAATAATGATTAGTCTAGAAGAGCACTGTCTCTAAGGACATGACCATGCATGAAAGGGCACTTGCCTAGGTATAGAAGCAGGCCCTCATTTATAATCATCATATCATATCATATCTTCTGTACATTCAATATTTCTTATACAAATATATAACTCATCCTATGATGGACATTTGTATATTCCAGATACTCTGAATATTTCGTTGCATATACATATTACAAACCATGTTCGTTACATTGGTATTAGAGTCGCATTCTCCGATCCTGGCCTTTGGCCATAAACTCCTCATCAAGTTCGTTGTCGTCCGATTGGGGTTTTTTAGCCCTACAAGAATTTGGAGGCTCTCCATTTTGTGTTCAGACCTTTAGCTATTTAGAAAAAATAAATAAATAAATAAATTATATATATATATATATATATATATATAATAAATAAATATATATATATATATATATATATATATATGCAAGCAATCACAAGAATCTAGTAAGACATATTTTTCTTTCTTGTCCTTTTGCAATGGGTGTATGGTCATCTATTAGAGCATCTTTGGGTATCACAAATCTCTGTTAAATGGAATTGTCATTGATGTCAATCTTGTTCTTGAACGTTGTTATGAATAGGTTATATATATAATAACACAACTGATATAAATAATAACAATCATGAATAATGATTAATTAACTAATAATTAGTATTGAATAGGCATGTCTCATAAGGTTGTGACCATTCATAAAGGGGCACCTGCCTAGGTATATAAGTGGGCCCCCATTTGTAACAATTCTATATCTCATATCCTTTCTACATTCTTATATAAATATATTTGTCATATCATGGATATTTATATATTTCAAATCTTCTAAGTATTATGTTGTGTGTATGAACTTTGTTCATAACATTTGATATCAAAGTTGTTCGATCCTTTGGCCACTCAATTGCTGCACAGAGCCAGTCTAGTCTGGCTTTCGGCCATCAACCTTCATCAACTTCATTGTCGTTGCGATTGAAGGATTAAATTGATTACCTTTAAAACCCTAAGCTCATCCCAAAAAAGAAAAAAATGAAGACCAATAATGAGAGATTTCATAAACCTTTAGTAAATATGTTAGTGCACTATTTAAAATCAAAGGATGACTTACAAGAAGGGATACTATAATCTCTATCGATCCTACTAAAGATAATAATTATGTCAGCACTGAATCTGCTCACCAATTAGTGATTCCTTAATCGAATACAATTGGAACTATAGACTCAATGAGTAAAAAAAATATGACATAAGCAATCTACAGCTAAGTATTAGAGATTATACTTTTATCTCGCAATTCACTGTTAAAACCTTATTTTGTGATGATAGTGATATAATTTTAGGTTCAGCCTAGATGGAAACTCTTGGGTTCTTCATCATAAATACGAAAAAGAAATTTTTAACTATTCTTACAGGAAGAAATAACACTATAAGACATCACATTTAAATCAGATTCAGTAACACCAGAAGACATACAAGATATCTCAAAAGTAAATTTTCAACACAGTAAAAAAGCAATACAAAATCTGCAAAGGGAAGTTGACAAAATCACCGCTAACAAAAATGAAGAAGTTTTTGTAGAAATTGAAAGAAATTTGCTATTGCTAATGAAATCGAACTGAAATCAAGAGACAGAAATTTCTTCTAATATTCTGTAGAAAGGAAAACACATGCAATAACATGCAACCATCAAAACACAAGGAACACAATGATTTTACAGGGGAACCCAACTGGGAAAAACCCCTCCGCTGCTTTGCATTAATTTAAATGAGAATATGGATCAATTACAATGTCTTGTTTCAATCCCTACACTGCAATTCTGATCTCCTGCTCACTAACCTGCTCTGACCAACACTTTGGCAATTCAAGCCTCAGCCTTCCTCCTATTTCCTTGCGCAATCTTGGAGAAAATTAGCCCCTAAAAAATAGGAGAATTCCCTATTTCCTTACACAAATCCTGAAGGAATTGACCACCTGCTCAATGCAAAAAACATTGTACACTCAACTAGCCTACAATTGATAGTTACAATATGCCTTTTCCTCCACTCAAACTAGGCAATTCGAATTCCATGCATGACTGAGTTTATTTTTAGTAAATTGATCAATTAATTGAGAAATCAATGAGTTAACAATTGTTATAACTACTCAACTGAACTCCTACTGAATCCACTAAATACAAGAGCTCAGTTAACTAAGTTTAACTAACAATAACTCCACTAGGTTGCTAACTTCTAGAAATCAACCCATGCACAACTCTACTTCTACCCTATAACTCAACTATACCGAATTAACTAGGAGATAAAATCATGTCACTCGAGCTAACTGCAATCCAAGTCATCCAACTGAGGTGAAAAATCGAAATTCTCCATTTGACCAAGGCACAAGTCAAATTCACTCCCTCTTAGCAAGAAAAGGGTTCTGCGAATCTGCACCACTCCTATCCTACTCTTGTGGAACACGAATTTGCCTCTTGACAATGCCTTTGTCAAAATACCTGCATCTCGCTCCTCTATGGGAATGTGCTGCAACATTATGAGTCACCTTTGCACACAATCTCTCAAGTGATGGTATCTAATATCAATGTGCTTCGACCTGTCATGAAATACTGGATTTTCAGAGAGTTTGATACAACTCTGATTATCACAATGAATAATAGTAGGATCCATCTCCTGACATAAAAGACCAACAAGAATTTTCCTCATCCATATGGCCTCGCATGTTGCTTGACTAGCAGCCATATATTGTGCCTTTGCAGAGTTGAGTGTTACAGATCTTTGTTTCCTACTATACCAAGAAATAGTTGTTGACCCAACACTAAGGATAGCTCCTAAAGTGCTCTTCCTATCTGATGGACTCTCTGCGCAATCTGCATCAGTGAAGCCTTGGAGCTTCACACCATCAATTCTCCTATACCATAGCCCAAAATATGTTGTGCCTTTGAGGTATCTAAGCACATGTTTCGTAGCTTTCCAGTGAAGCTTGGTAGGCTTCACCATAAATTGACTTGGTTGATTAATGGAATAACATATGGCGGGCCTTGTGTTCACCAAATACATCAAGGACCCCACCAGTTGTCTGTAGATGGTAGTATCTACTGCCTCTATTGTAGAAGAATCCTCCTTCCTCTAGTTGGCAGCTAGAGGAGTGTCCATAGCTTGCAGTCTTGCATATGGAATCTCTGAAGTATTTCAAAGGTATACTTCCCCTGACCCACAAACAGCTCTCCATCTCCCTGCCACACCTCCAACTGAACGAAGTAGTGCATCCAGCCCATGTCCTTCATCTCAAACTCTCTTGTAAGGTCCTCCTTGCAAGACTGGATCAGCTTCTCATCCCCTGTTAATATCAAGTCATCTACATATAGGATTAGAATGAGCAATTTGCCATCTACCACAATGTAGTAGAGATTGGCATCTGCTTCACTCTTAGTGAAGCCCAATCCACTGAGATAAGTGTTGATCTGAGTGTACCAAGCATGGGGTACTTATTTGAGACCATAAAGGGCTCTCCTGAGTCTACACGTGTCTCCCTGTCAAATGTCTCAAATCGCTCAGGATGCTCTATGTAAATCTCTTCCTCAACCACTACACTTAGGAATGCAATCTTCACATCCATTTGGTGAATCTTCCACCCCAACTGTGCAGCTAATGCTAGAATGGTTCTGATGGAGGAGTATCTTGCCACTGTGGCAAATGTCTCCTCATAATCGACTCCCTCTACTTGTGAGAATCCTTTGGCCACAATTTTGGCCTTGTACTTCTCAATACTGCCATCAGCTGCATGTTTCACTTGTTATCCATCTGGTACCAGCCACTGACTTGTTCTCTAGTCTTGGCACCTCCTCCCATACATTTTTCTTCATGTTGGAGTCATACTCCTCCACCATGGAATCTACCCATACTAGTTGGGAAACTACCTCCTTAAATGAAGAAGGCTCAGAATCAATGAGTTATGTCATAAGTGCCATATAACCAGTATACCAGTATGGTGATCTCCTCTGCTTGCGCAAGGATGTAGGACCTCCCACATGCTCATGTGCATCCTGCACCAACCTGTCTGCCTCTCTAGTTCTCCTCCTCCCCTCTTTGGAAGATTCTTGTTGAGTGGGTGCCTCCACTTTGCCTCCTTTTTGCTCCTCCACATGTGGTTGCTCCACAATATCCTGAGGCTCTAACTGAAGCTCCTCCTTTGGAGCTAAAAGCTCTTCCTCTCGCGGAATACTCAGCTCTCACTCTAGAGAGCTTCTCATAGCCTTCTCCTCATCAAATCTAACATCTCTCGTCATCACTGTCATCCTGAGTGAGGGCAAATACACTCGATAGTTATGAGATGTCTCTATGTATCCTACAAAGATCTCCACTCAGTTGTAGGCTCTAACTTTTTCTTGCTATCCTTGGAGACATGACAATAAATGGTAGCTCCAAAAAATCGAAAATGGGATTCATCTAGCTTCCTCCCATAGAAAGCTTCTTCAGGTTTGATCATGCCAAGTATTTTGTGAGGGCTCTTGTTCTGCAAATAAATTGTTGTGTTGCATGTTTTTGCCCGCAGATATAGTGGTAATCCCTGATCATGCAACATCGCTCTTGCATCCCCTACAATGCTTATGTTTTTCCTCTCTGCCACCCCATGTTGTTGTGGGTTGTGGGGTGCTATAAGTTCCCTTCTAATGCCTTCCTTGGCATAAAAATATTTCAAAGCATTAGACACAAACTCTCCCAATATCACTTCTCGGGCATTTAATTTTCTAACCAGTGTCATTTTCAACCAATGCTTTGAATTAAACAAATTTTGGAAACACTTCATCTTTCTTCATCATAAAATAGATCTAGCACTTGTGGGAAAAGTCATCTATGAAAATTATATAACACCTGTGTTTTGCAACTGAGACTGTATAAAATGGTCCACACATCTGAGGGGACTCACTCCAAGATGGCTCCAACTCTGCCATCTTGGCCCTAGAAGGAGGCGTTGACATATTTCCCAAGAGTACATCCCTTGTAAACATCATGTTGGTCAAGTGTGCATTTTGGAAGTCCAGTAGTGATCTGTTGCACAATTTTCAAAGCTGCATGGTGTAGGTGACCCATGTGTCTATGTCAGAGTTCTCCAAATGAACATGTTCTGCTTTACTACTCAATGCAGCGCAACTATTGAGATTTTTGACCCAAACACCAATTTCTTTTACTTGTCCAATAACAACATGCTTCAAACTTCAGATAAGCTTTCCCCTTACTAAACACCACATCGTAACCTCTGTCCTCCAATACAACTACAAAAATTAGTTTTTTCTTCAGCCCAGGCACATACATTACATTTTTCAGACGAACATGGGAGCCTGACTCCCTCTTAAACATGACAGTAAAATTCCTTTGGTACTATACCTCCCATCCTCTCCGAGTTCTATGTGTAATTGTAGGTCTTTCTCTTCTAGGCTGCGGAAGAACTCCTTAGATCCCGTCATATGAAATGAGGCTCAAGAGTCCAAGTACCATACATTGCCTCGTGCAGTGCTTGCCATGCATGCAATGAGGGTGAAATCCAATTTGAATTGTGATGCAAGAGCATCACCTCCTACTCTTGCAGGCTTCTTCCCAGATTTCTTGTGTCGACACTTGGCTACATAGTGTCCATATTTATGGCAATCAAAACATTTAATTTTGTTGAGGTCCTTCTTATTACCCTTGTTCTAACTAGAGTATGACTTGGCTTGGGCCTTCTTGCCCTTGGCTTTCTCTCCTTTGCCTGCTAAGGCAAAGTTCTCTTCCTCCTCAACTCTAGTTGTGACATCATCTCTAGCATTGCTTCTAATCTCCTCCTGCACCAAATCAGCCCAAAGTCTCTCCCAATCTGGTAGAGCTTGCCTCATCCATTAACTGAATCCTGAGAGTTGTGCCAGGATTTCGGAAGGCCAAGGGGTGCTAAGCTCACAAGTTCAGATGATAGCACATTTTCTCCTACTCCTCCAAGTTCATCTTGAACCTAAGTGAATTTGGATAGGTATTGTGGAATGGTTTCATTTTTCTACATTTGAATGCTCATGAGTTTATCTCTCAATGTCAATTTCCTTGCATCACCACTGCTCTGGAATAGATTTGTGAGAGTTATCCACATTGCAAAAATAGTTTCCTTTCCATGCACGTGAAATTATCTTGAGTTAGGATTGTTTAAGATACTTAAGTACTTACTGTGAATTGTCCTAAAGCAAAAGAGTACTTAACAATTATTGGGATAACAATCTTAACAAGATAAATGGTAAAAAGATAAAAGTGCAAACTTCACAAAGCTATTAGATGTCATTGTTCAACATTATCCAATACTTTAGACGAGACAAATTATCTTAATCGAAAATTAGATGTGCCCAAATTCAATCATATAAACAAGATACCAATATGACCAAGAGACTTGTTGCCAAGGCAATTTATGATTTCAAGTGCTTATAGTTGAGTGAGCTTATTAGATGTGAACAACACAATCTCAGCCACAAAATATTAATGTTAGGAACAAGTAAAAAAATATGAAGATACTTAGGCACTTTATGTTCCAATGATCTTTTTATAAGTAACAAGTAATTGTTAGGAAAGCAGTTAAATACGTTATAACAGCAGTAAGTAGATATCAATTTACAAATGCTTATGTTTACCCAATGTCACAAAAATTGACCCAACCACCAAAAAATTTAACAAACTTTAAAAATCAAATGTACTAACCTCTTTAAGATGTATTTTCAGAGATATTTCAAATCTGATATGTTTATTTCTGCAATAAATAAATGACAGACCAGCAGGCTAGCAATGCCAAAGACAATGCCCAAAAATAGTAAAAAACTTACAAACTTGAAAAAATCAAATTTTAGGGCTTTTAGATGGTATTATTCAGAAAATTTTAGATCTGATCTATTTATTACAGCAGTCAATAACCAACAGACCAGAAAGCTAATCAAGCTACAATCAACGCCTCTAACAGCCCAAAAATAGGAAAATTTCACTGTAACTGAAAATCTCGAGTTTCTTACCCTTATTTAAGTGTGCTTCAGAAATTTCAGATCTGAAATGTTTAGTTATGCAGTAAATTCCAGCAAGCATAAAATTAGATATAAGCTATATCTAAGGTGCCCAAATGGCCAAAATTCATGAAAACGAAATTTTTGCAATTTTAAACAATTTTGACCATGTAACATGTGATTTTAGGGCTTAATTGTTGATGATTTAATTATTGTAATAAAACAGAGATAAGACTAGGGGTTTAGAGATCAAACCCTAGGCCTCAAGCCTTGTCGATGCACTTGTCCGAGAGACCCAAAAAAATTTGAAGAAAAAGCCACCTGAAAATCAAACTTTCGGAGCTCAAAAATCTACAAAACCACATAGGAAATAGTCCCAAAACTTTAGATTAGGGTTTAGGTCGAACTAGGGCAGAAAATGGCCAAGAAGACCAAACGTTAAGCCAAGGAAGGCAAGCGTTGAGGGAAAAAAGGCTAAGGAGGGAAAATCATAGGCTAAGGAAAGAGAGAGAAGGCTCAAAAGGGCTAATGCTAGGGCTCAGAGGTTGGACGCTAAAGGAGGAGGAGGCCCTAAGGCTGGACACCTAGAGTTTAGGGCAAATTTAGGGCCTAAAAGGCCACGGATAGCCCAAGGGGCAACTGTTAGGGTCAAGGAAGGAGAGTTGAGGCTCCTAAAGCCCACGGTCAGGCAAAAGGACAACCTAAAACCCCAGTGCAGCGTCTAGGAGAGGAGGTTGAATCCTCTAAGGCTCACGACCAGCCCTAAAAGGGACGAATATGATGACGCAAGAGGGAGGAAGGTTGACGCAGGGGGGACTTAGAGAGTGATGTTGGCCTTGGAGGCCTGAAAATGAAAACCATTGTCTCGAAAAAAAAAATTATCTCTAGATCTGCATTCTGCTACAAAATCTTCAGTGAATAGCCATGCAAAAAATTTCACAAGACTCAATCTTACCCTCAAGGGCCTAGATCTACCTCTTCTTCAACTTGATCCCTTGATCTAACCTGCAAAAAATGAAAATACAACACCCAAACCCCAAATATATACAAAAATACTTAAAACCCCAAAACCCAAGTTAGGAAAATAATTTACAAATCATATCTACAAAATTATTCACAAGATCTACAAATATACAAAGGTTTTGAAAATTTTAAAATTTTTTGAGAAAATTATTTTTATGGAGTTTCTTCCTTTGAAGAATGGCTAAAAATACTTTAGAAACCCCAATGTATAATATAGCCTTAGCGAAGATTTAATCCACCATATAAATATTTGGAATCTAAGCAACAGTGATTCTTGCCCAAGTTTGCGAACCTAGAGGCCAAGGACTGAAGTACCTGCAAGCACTATGAATTTATCTCAAAAAATAATTTGTTAGATCACATGAGGAATCAAACCACCTAAGATTAGCCCAAAACTATAAATAGTATGGTTCTATCTCCATCTAATGAAAAAACAAATCTTACCAATATTCATCACAACATAGAGATGCTCGTAGTCAACACAAACCACAAATCAATAAGCAAAAACACCTTGAATTGCACCCCATAGTCTTTATTATGACTGAAAAAATAGTTTCCATCAGGATAATAGTTACAAAATTGCTTCAGCAGCAATTTTCTAGCCGGAGATCAGGATGTTAGACTCAAATGACTCTCTAATTTATAGATTTATCCTCCAAGTCAAAAAATAACGGCTAGTTTCTTTAATCCTTGTCAAAATAATTTTGGTCGTTGATAAACACTTCAAAATCTTTTAATTTTGGCCCTTGATTTTTTATTTTTAAGGAATTTTCGAATTTATCATTTAGTTCCATTTTTATTAGCTCAAAATTAATTATTTTGAGCTAATTTCCTCGAAATTTTGACTTTGAATTAACCATCACAGTCCAGGGGTCCAAATTTTCTTGAAATATACAATATTCCCTTGTTGGAGGACCATTAAATATTGATTCCTTTAGGACCCACGAATTTTTCTACTTGGAGAATTATTTTTCCTAAGACAATTTAATTTTGACTCTATTGATTAATTTTCTGGCTTGAGATTTAATTTTATTTTGCCAGAAAAATGAATTAATTTACACGAGGGGATTTAATTATTTTTCCACCCTCTAATACATTAGATTTTATATTTACAACCCTCAAAGGGGGAATACAAATTTGGCTTAGACCCTCAAGACACATAAACCATTTGCGACACAATATGATCTAGTAGACCAAAGTGATTTGTAATCAAATAATTAAGCCAACTAGCTTAACTTATTCCCACATCAGAGTCAACTAAAAACACTACGACTCACCTAAGACTTCGACAACAAATTTCACCCTAGATTTGGGGTTAAAGCTGGAGGGAAAAAACTCTTCTAATTAGCAGAGTCTACAATCATAGATAATCAGCGAGGTTAAAAAACCTCCTAAGATGAAATTCGTCATCAAAATTATAGGCTTACCTAAGTTGTTACATATACTCAAGGTCTTACTAGGATCATTTACATTATATAACTTGCAGAATAGGTTTACACCGACATGTAGACTGTTGATAGATGACCCAATCTTGTTGAAAAAAATTGGCACTTCCGCTTCCTTGGAACTTTGACAAAATGTGTGCAACATCTGGCTCCATATGGGGACACGTTGCTTTTGTGAAGTAACATGAGAACCTCATAATATTGCATCCAAGAAAACAAATGTCCATCAAATAGATATCCATTCAAAATCGAAATCATCATGCATATATAGAAAATATTGTTGGAATAGAAAAATATACTCTAACAAACAGAAATATAAAAGACATAAAATAAATGTGTTAAATAAAACTATCTAACTACATGAAGTAAAAAGGGAATAGGGTTAGAGATAATATACAAACAATGCCCTATGGCATTAGATGTCATCTTTGTGGTATAGCTCCAACATATGCCCATTTGTTGGTAGGTCCACAAGATCGCCTTCCAAAGTGTTGAGATAGAAAGAATTGGCTTCAGCGATCCCTCTGATAATATATAGCCCTCTTGGACATTGGATAAACCAATGCTACACGTTTGTTTTGTGCCATGGACAAATCGCCTGTTGTGGATCCTTATCTCTGCGATGCGATCGTTGACTAACACCTATGGGTTTTGGCCTAACGGCAATCGTGATTCCCAACAAGTGGTATCAGAGCATAGGTCACGAGTTCGATACACACCTGACTCACGTTCAAAGGGAGATTGTTGGAGACTGGATAAACCAACACTCCCTGTGTGTTTTGTTTTTGTCACATTGACTTTTTCCAATAGCCCTCTTCTTTGTGATTATGTCAGCCCATAATGCATACTTGATCTTACTGTCCCAAGATCGCTTATTATCTCCCACAATCTTCTTAATGATGGTGATTAAATTTCTATTACTTGATTTAGCGAGACCATTTCCTTGGGGATAATAATTTAAAGAATGTGATAGAATAATGCCATACTTGAAGCAAAAGGAAGAAAACTCGAATGAGTTGAAAGCTTTGGCGTTCTCAGTCGTAAACATGGCTAGAACACCAATCAAGTGATGATATGATTTTCAATGAAGTCCATGGAAACTTTCTCAGTAACATGCTTTGTTGGAGTGGCCTCAACCCATTTTGTGAAGTAATTTGTTGTTGTCAAAATCAAAGAATAACCATTGCTACAATTTTGGTTAAATTTGCCAATGAAATCCAACCCCCATTGCTGAAAAGGGGCTTTTACTATAACTGGTTGGAGAGACAAGGTTGCTAATTTCTGCTTCCTTGTGAAAAGATGAGACTCTTGACAACTTCTAACGAATTTGTGCACATCCAAAAAAATGGTGGGCCAGCAATATCCTGCTCGCAAAATCTTGTGGGCAGTAGTTTTTGCTGCAAAGTGCCCTCCACAAAATCCTACATGGAGTTTAGTCATGAGCATTTCAGCATCATCCTTATCAATGCATCTGAGTATTATACCGTCTGGATTTCTCCATCCAAGGTCATCCTTTAAGATACAATATTTGGATGCCTTCAATCTGAGAGCCCTCCTTTTAAGGGCTACCAAGTGATTAGGACAAGTCAAGTTTGTCAAATAATAGATGATGTCCTTATACCATTCGATCCCTTCCAATTTTTGAAGATCTGGAGATATAGAAGGCCCAACAACCTCATTCTAGAAAACCATCTCTAAGGCTTTCTCATTACTTTTTGTCAACATTTGAGCTAATCCTTGACCTTTGACAAGCTTGGTTGGTCTAATTTCAAGATCATATTCTTGAATATTAGTTACCCATCTGGCACGAGTTCCCAAGCAATCAATTTGAGTTAAGATATCTTTGATAGCTGAGTGCGGAACAAATGAAATAATTTTTTAATAACCCACGTATGTCCTGAAATGCTTAAGAGATTTGACCAATGCATAAGTCAGTTTTTTCATGATGCTATACTTCAATTACGAGTTCTGCAATGACTTAATCATGAAGGCAATTGGTTGTTCATACCCATCTTTGTTCTTTTGTATCAGAACACCTACAATAGTATCCTCAGAAGAAAATGAAAATATCATAAAGTCTTTTAAATAATCCGGGCTAACCAAGACAGGAGCTTTGGTAATGGCATCCTTGATATCCTGAAATCCCCTTTTACTCTCTTCCTTGCAAATAAATTTTGCATCTTTCTTTAAGAGGCATTGTATAGGCTTAGCAATCTCAGCATAGTTTGGAATGAATATCTCGAGAAAAATTGTCTTACCAAGGAAATACTGAAGGGACTTAAGATTACGAGGCAATGCAATTTGTTGAATAGCCTCAACTCTTTCAAGATCAATCTTGATGTCATCTTTGGAAATTATATGTCCCAATAATTTCCCTTCGGTCACCCCAAAAACAGACTTGGTCGGGTTTAATGATATGCCAAATTCACGACATTTGTCAAAAACTTGCCTTAGATGGTTGACATGAGCTTTACCATCCCTTAGAGAAAACAGTGAGGTCATCCTGATAGATCTCAATGATTTTGCCAATTAATTCCTTGAAAGCATAATCCATGGCCCTATGAAGAGTAGCCCCTGCATTTGTTAACCCGAAAGGCATTATGAGATATTCAAAAGTACCCCAAGGTGTGGTGAAAGTGGTCTTATGACGAGATTCATCTTTAACCCAAACTTAGTTATAACCAGAAAAACCATCTAATAATGACATCATACCAGACCCGATTATCCTTTGCAGCATATTCTCCATGTTAGGCAGTGGATAATTATCTTTTTTACAGGCTAGGTTAAGATTTTGAAAATCCACACATAGTCTGATAGTACCATTCTTCTTCCTAACAATATGAATTCCGAGTCTGTCTATTGATACCATCAACAAACATTTTTTGTAATTCTTTTTGAACCAAACGGGCCAACTTAGGATTTATTTGCCTGAGCTTTTGTCGGAATGGTTTGGCCTCTTCATTCTTCATAGGAATAGTATCTTAAATAACATCTTTTTGATATCCTTTGAGTTCATCATAGGAAAAGGCCAAAACATCACGATATTTGATAAGCAGAACAATCAAACTTTCCTTTTCTTCTTCAAAAGTTCCTTTACCAATTTTTACTATCTTTGGCTTCTCACAAAAACCGATATTCACCTCAATGAATTCCCCAAGATCCATCTTCTTTCCATCAATCCTTTTGGTTGCATCGTTTCTATCAAAGAGTTGTTCCATGGCCACCATGTTCCCTACAGTGGGATTTATCACATCTTTCTCTCTAAGTTTAGATCCTTCTTCCTTAGAAAAATATTCGAAACTTTCAAATTCTTCTAAGTGATTTACGAAATGGACAATTTGCTTTTCATCATCAAAAACTTGCCAATTCTCCACATTATCTGGGACTAAAGGTCTGAAAATGACTTCCATTCTGGCTTTATCCTTTATTAGATTATCAGAAATTTGGAAAGTGGAAGCAATAACAGCAACTTCATCGGCTTGACCGTTTTCTTCTCTAGGAACAATGTGTAAGCCAAATGCATCGAATAATTCTATGGTATCCCATACAGCATTTCTGTATTTCCTGAGTCTATCACTTTTGCACGAGAATATACCCTTGACCTGTTTTATAACAAGATCTGAATCACCTTTTACAGACAGTAATTTTATTCTGAGGTCCCTAGCTATTTCCAAACCTCGTAGCAAAGCTTCATATTCAGCCACATTGTTGGTAGCTTCAAACTCTAGACAGAAAGCAAATTTGAATACATGTCCCAGGGGTGAAGTGAAAATGATCCCAACCCCTTTACCTAGTTTTGAAAAACCACCATCAAAACTCATGTGCCACGTCAGATCTTTAGACTCTATATCATTCCTAGGCAAATCTATAGGATCAGAAAGGAGAGCATAATTCCCAATGTTGGACTACATCACAACAAGTTCTTCTAAAGGGCCCTTGGGAGGATATATTTCGTTCGAAACCTCTTCAACCTTGGTATGATCATCACATGAAACAAAAGAAGAGGTAGCTTCAAGAAACTTTTCAAGAGATACTTTAACATCTTTTGTGATTGAATTATTTTGAATTATTCTTCTGATCATCTAAGTGATAGGCACATGTATTTTTGCTTGGCTGATCCATTATCCTAAGTTGAAACTCGGATTGACTTTAAGAAAATCAGAGGTCAATTCTTCTATATCTTGGGTAGATTGTTCCTCAAGCCAATCTTCGTCCTCATTCTCAACGTCACTTAAGTTAAGAGTTTCAGCACCTCGGTTATTTTCAATAATTTCTATCCAATCCTTTAGAGATAAATGAAATTCGTTTTCGAACATATTAATTTGAGGATCAAGGGGTCTTTGCTCAGTATGAGTATTTCTTCTCGGCCACGAGTGATTATCACTTCCAGAGTGCGCACTCAACATCTGAATCATTCTAGAGTGGATGTCATTCATTTGTTTGGTATGTTGTATATTCATTTCTTTTACCAAACGGGTCAATTCCTTAACATTCTCGAATTCTTATTCTTTAATTTCTTTTCCTTTAGACTTGATTTGGATTCTTTCAAAACCAAGGATTTCCGATTTTCCAGAGGCTTTCTTATCCTTTTCCAATTCCTCAGTCGTGCTTTGGGCAATTGCTAGAGTATTGGGATGAGCACATCTGATTTCATATTGGGTTTCCATGGGATAAGCTTCAAGGTATTGTTCTAGAATAGTCTTCTCAGGAGGCTTGTAATCCTGAGTCATATCCCTTAGAAGTTTATTGAATCTTTGGTTGAATTCTTCCACCATTTCATTTTTTTTCTTAATTGTGTTGAATTCTTTAACCAAATAGTTTCCTTCTCTTTTGTCCCCATATTTGTCTCTGAAAGCATCAAGGAGAGTCTTCAAAGAATCAAAAGCATTATCAGCCCTATCTTGAAACCGGTCCAAAGCATCATCTTCTAGAAAAAGCACAAATAACTTCATTCGTACATCTTCATGATTATAAACAGTAGCATGAGCAAATCTATGGATGAAGTTGTTGAATTGCTTTATATGTGCTTTGGCATTTATAGCATTGTTCCCCTGGAAAAGCAGTAGCTTGCTCATAGTAGATTCATTTGGCAAGTCATATGGATACCCTTGAATATTTGTGAAGTTGCAAAGCCCATAAAAGTCACCCATGATATCAAGATTTATAGGATGATGGATAAAAAGCAAATGGGGGTCAAGGAGGGCTTTCTGTCCAAGAAAATTTGAACGATCTCTAGAATGTAACTTGTTTAACCGAGCTCTTAGAACTTTTTCAGGATCGGGAGCGGGGTTAACCAAGCTACCAGGATTCCTTCTAGAGTATGTTCTTGTAAATGGATGAATAAGTGGAGTCGCCACCCAAACAGGAAACCAACCTAAATGTCTAGGTGCTAAATGTGAAAATGAACAAGATGAGAGGATTAGTAAGAGAAAAAACGATAAGTTGGTGAGAAGATGAAGAATGATGAGAGAAAGGTACCAAAAGGTGTGACATTAATGGGACAATGAATGAAGAATGAAGGATCACAAGATGATATGATAAAAGAGGATCTCGTGAGGACCAAGGATAGAAAAATCTATCTTCAGCAACGGTGCCATAAACGTTGTAGCGGTTACGGGGCAATGGATGAAAGATGATGTTGATTTTAATGTACCTTGGACAAGTGGTTTCCCATGGGTTAGTCTCTACCTAGGGAAAAGTGTCCAAAATAATTATTTTCCTAAGTGTGACTTTATAAAGCGAAAGTGACTTTATAAGTGGTAAAGTCAATGTTAAATTATAAAGTGAAAAGTGACTTTAGACATAAAGTACAATGTGGGTACCTTCTTTAATGGGTGAGTTTAAAAATAGAAAGTGAGAATTAAATGCACATTTATTCTCATCCCTTGATCTAAATGAATCTGTGCCACCATTAGATCTTAGGGTTGCCCAAAAGTCATTTAGGGAAACAAAAGGGGCAAAAAAAAAGAAAAATTGCATTCATTCTTCATGAGCAAATTGGAGAAAGAACGCTGAGAACTGAAGAAAACTTCTGAAGGAGAAATTTGTTGCAGCACTCAGAAGGAGCGATTTTTGGCAAAGTTGAGCATGGAAATCAAGGTTTAGAAGACAGCAAAAGGTATGGTACGTACAGCAGTACAGAAATCCGTATGGTATAGTTCATACAGTCGTATCCGTACAATACATATTTTCATCTTCAAGTTGGCACGAAAATCGAGGCAAAGTGGGCAGGATTTTCAAGGAGTTTTGGGTTTAAGAGATAAGTTGTATTTTGTTGTTTTGTTTTGTCTGAAAATATATTTTCCCGCAATTTGAAAAAAATAAATTTGACGAGCTCTCTAACAGGTTTTCCCCGGAGAAGATGGAAGGGGCTCTGTCTAGGTCTAAGTTGATAAAAAATATGTCTGTATTTTTATATGTATTGTTGGTCTGGTTATGTCCATATTTATTTTCAGCATGTGTTGACAGTCACATGTGTTTTAATCTGAAAATTTCATTTCCAAATTCTATATGTTGAATGTATGTTTATGGGAAAGGGCAATTAATTGAATGGGAGTGATAAGGTGAAATTAAAACCGGGTTGGGATTGTTGGAAATTGTTTTTTGGGCATCAAATTTCAACAGATGAAATATCACAAAATGATATGATAAGAAATGAGTCATGAGGACAAAGGACAGAAAATTCTATCCCCGACAATGGCGCCAGAAAATGTTGTGGTGTTGCCTGCTAAAATGAAAGGATGGAAATTGAAGGATTATGAAGAATGTCATTAAAACACCGAGAACAAAATAAATTTACAGCCAACAACGGCGCCAGAAAATGTTGTCGCCCAGATTATACAAACCCCGTGACAACTACTCAGGGCGAGGGCTGTCATTCTGATCCCTACCCACTCCGTTCTAATTGTCTCCCAACAGTAGGCTATTAGGGGTAGTCCCTACGAAATGATGTGAAGGAAAACAAGTTATGAACCAACTTGTTTGGGAGACACAGATGAGTGGCCTAGTTACTTGGTTAAATCTAGCAAGATTATGATTAGATTAGATATTAAGTATGAGACCAGTGCCTTAATAGAGTCATAATTCTTGCTTATGGTAAGCTGAAACCAAATGACGAGATGGACACTCGTTGCTTGAATGATTGACTAACTGGTATGTGTTAATCTAGGTTGTCATTGATGTCAATATAGCAGTGTTTGTGATGGAAAATTCTTTGATACATGATTGCCCATTGATGCCCACTGATCATAATGCTCAAAGTTTGGTATATGATGATATGACGAGATGGAGGACCCAAGTGGATTGAATAGCAAGAGGTCAATTGAACAGCGAATGACGCATCTATTGAACAGCGAATGACGTGTCAATTGAACAGCAAATGACGTAGGAGGTCAATTGATCAGCGATTGAACAACAAACGACGTAGTAGATCCAGTAAAGCAACAGAAGCAAGAAGCCAAAGAGTAAGATGAAGAGTTTATCGAAAGCCATCAAAGAAACAAGTCACAGGAGCAGCAGCTATCAGAAGAGCGGGGGTAGGAAAGTATGGACTTCATTGATCGTGGCTGAAGTGCCGCACTTAATCCTAGTCGTCGATCTCATAGTCAACCCTTAGATCACGATCAACTGTGGGGGTTAAGGTCGTTTTTTAATCCATGTGCCAATCGAAGTCCCGCAAACCGTCAATTAAGATAAGGTTGTGGACCCGACGGGTTTATTAATAACTGCTTAAGATCATATCGCATCCGCTCCATCAGCCGTAGGGGATCGACTATGTTATGAGAAGACCTCCGGAAGTTGCGATTGCGATTAAAGGTGAAGATGTGGCATGTGGGACCTCAATATGGGTAACGTATCTCGAGCATCTATCACAAAGAAGAGGCAACAGTTCACAACTCGTGAACTTGAAGGAACAGAGGAAGCCAGAAGGTCAAGCGAATGAAAGAAGAAGTCGAAAGGTCTAGAAGCCAAAGGTCTGGCAGACGATGAAGGTACAAAAGAAGCCGAAGATCGAGTGAGAGAGATGCAAGCAGAAGGACAGAAGGAAGTCGTAGGTCTAGCAGGATAGAAGGAAGCCGAAGGTCCAGCAGGAAGCTGAAGGACGAAGCAATTCTGTTGATTGGGTTAATCTTTGAAAGGCCCGGACCTGTGATGAATTAATCAAGTACATAACGCAATTTTGAAGAACAGTTTTGTGAAAGGAAATAATGTTTCATCTATCATCGTTTGAAGGGAGCAGTAGACAGCACCAATGTTGAAGTGATTGTGAGTTTGTTTCTTAGAAGTAAGATATCGCAACAATAAGAAGCAGTCACTCCCGAAACAGTTACCGCAACACAGATCTTCGAGACATTATTGGAGACTCCTTCATATGAAGACAGGTTGTCATTAATGTAGCAGTGAAGTTGTAGATTGACAGAACACAGTGAAGAAGATTTTGAGAGCAGTGTAATACAATCAAAATATTTCTTGACAGAGCAAAACTATAGGGTTGGAGCCCTTGGGGTTGGTGCCTCAGAATTGGAAGGATTGGTGCCCTTGGAGTTGGTGCTCCTAAACACAAGGTTGGTGCCTTGAGAAGATAGGGTTGGATCCCTAGAGGTTGGAGCCTCACAAATGACCAAGTTGGTGCTTGGCAACAAATTCGAGCCTTATATATATTCTACCTGATTTATTGTAAAGATTATATTAATAAAAGCATTTATTCCTATTGCTCATTTTGTGTTCTAAATATAAATAATTTAACTAGTAAAAATAACAATTGAAAAGAAATCCTGATTCACCCCCCTCTCAGTGTTTCCAACAATTGGTATCAGAGCCAGCGTCTTCATATCAGCCTAACAGCGAGAAGAACGATTCTTAGTCACAATGAGAAATCAGGAAGTGTTAGGAAGACCTCCTTTGTTCGATGGCACAAATTTTGGTTTTTGGAAAAAAAGATGTCCTACTACTTAATGTCCCTTGGACCTGAAGCTTGGAATTCAGTTTTAAATGAGTACACAGCTCCTTCTACTCTTCCAACAAATCAAGACGAAAGGAAAGCTTATATTGCCAATGCAAAAGCCTTAAATTCCATCACTAGTGGAATCACTGATTCTAAATTTACAAAAGTCATGAATTGTGACTCGGCCAAAGAAGTATGGGATAAGCTAGTTAGCTTATACGATAGGGACTCCAGAGTTAAGAAGGCAAAGCTTCAAACTCATAGAAGAATTTGAAAGTCTCAAAAAGGATGATGAAGAAGATATTGCATCATACTTTCCCTGAGTAGCTAAAGTGGTCAACTCTCTTAAAGGATTGGAAGAAAACATTGAAAAAATAATTATTGTTCAAAAGGTCTTAAGATCTCTCCCAGACAGATTTGACTCCAAAGTAAGTGCTATAAAATAAATGAAGGACCTAGATACTCTCAAGATGGATGAACTTCATGGAATCCTCATTTCCTATGAGATGAGAAAAGGAAGCCCAAGTTCCAAAGATGCAGAATTCAAGGCCACAAAATCAACAAAGGGGAAAGAATGGAATACCAGTAGTGATGACTCCGATGTTGAATCCGAATTGGCGCAATTTGTATGAAGACTAAAAAAAAAAAGCTAAAAGGTAAGTACCCTCTAATTTGTTTCAAATATGGAAGAATAGGTCATTATGCTGCAAAATGTCCACTTAAGCATGATAGTGATGGTGAGGAAAATTCTAAAAGGATGGTATACTCTAAGCAAGATGAGTCTAATGAGGGTGAATTTGTAGTCATCAAAAAGAAATCAACTAATCAGTTCCCTCACTGCAAAGGAGGTAATGAAGAATCAGATGAAGAAAATGACCATGTTGGAAGCCAAGAAGTATTATTCATGGCATTCACAAATGATGATGATTCAGATCTAGAAGGAAATGTAGATGAATTGTTAATGACTGCCATTGAAGAAAATGAGAAATTACCAAATAAAATCATCTCTCTCAAGGCAGAAAACGAGGAAACAAAAAGAAGGGAAGACCTCTTGAAAAATAAGCTAAAAGAAAAAGAAGAAATTTGTGAAGAACGTGAAGCCGAAATAGTATCTCTGACGAAGGAATTGGAGCAAGTCAAAAAGGGTTGGGAAAGCTCTCAAATACTTGACTCTATCCTAAATAATCAAAAACCTCAACATGACAAATCTGGGATAGGTGTTAAAGGAGAATCATCAAGTACTAAGAATAATGCGAAAAGCTATGCCGACATACTTTCCAGCAACCCAAAAGAAGAAAGATTATTTCATCAAAGGCCCATCTCAAATCCAAAGAATGAAGAGAGAGTAACTCCAAGGAAGAATGTTGATTCAAATCATGGCTATTACAACAAGTACAAAACTATCTTTTTTGGGCATTGTTTTTATTGTAAAAATTTTGGTCATCAAGCTAAACATTGCATGGCCCGTAAGAATGAAACACCAAAATTGAAGGATCAAACAAACAAACCATATGGCCTCATAGGGCAAGGACAAATCAAGACCTACAACTCTTTTGATCCCTTAGCCAAATTTGATCCAATTTGCTCATTATGTAATGATAATGGACATAATGAACAAAATTGCCCCCTCAAAAGAAAAAAAGCAAAAAACAAGAATCCCAACATGGATAAATGTGGCCTAGCTCTATGTGCTCACAGTGATGAAAATCATTGGTTTGTGGATAGTGGGTGCTCTAGACATATGACAGGGGACAAAATAAAGTTTGTCTCATTGAACAAAAAGGAAGGAAATGTATCCTTTGGAAGTGGATCTACCAAAATTGCTGGAAAAGGATTTGTTACCCTTAATAATGGAAAAGGAAAGGCTCAAAATCTAAGTTGCAGGAAACGCAGGTACAGAGGGCGTTTCTGCCCGGAAACGAAACGGAAACGCGTTTCGGCGTACCGTACGGCCTGGAAACGCGTTTCCAACCATACGGGCACGTTTCCCGAAATGGAAACGTGCCCGCACAGCCGGAAACG
>APFE030702895.1:0-11943 GCA_000404065.3 Pinus taeda | reverse complement strand
GTAAGGCGTTCCTTCCACAAATGAAACCAGACTTTGTCGCCCACCCAAAACTTGTGTGGCATCCGATCTTGGTCATGTCACTGCTTGTACCTGGCATTTGATTTCTCTAGAATGTCATGGACTTTCTGGAAAATATTTTAGATGTGCTCAATGAAGTTGTGCCTTATTGACTTCCAGCTGGACATGAGCCGAATCTGCCTAAGTAGCTACAAATGGTATGGGAAAATCAATGGGACATAGTGGCTGGAATCCCAAGCCCACCTAGAAAGGGTTATGGCCATTCAAGCTATGAAGAGCCCAGTTATAGCTGTGTTGGACATAGGGAAGGCTCTAATACCATGTGCGTGGATGATTTGAGTTGTACATGTGCACCATGTGTACAATCATCCTGTTGACGACCTCTGTCTGCCCATCAATTTGGGGATGGAAAGTTGTGGACTTAGTGAGCTTGGTGTCTAACATCGACCAAAGACTAGACCAAAATCTACGGAGGAACCTGCTATCCCGATCTAAGATGATAGACTATGGGATCCCAAAGTGTATCCAAACTCATTCAAATAAGATTTTAGCAGTGGCTTATGCTATGATATTATTCTTGCAGGCCACCATAATGGTCATCTTCGAGAATCTTTTGATGACCATAAAAACAAAGTCGTTGCCATGCTTAGTAGAAGGAAGGCCCAACATGTAATTTATGGAGATGGATTCCCAAGGTCAACTTGGGGTAGGCAACGAAGTATAGAGGCCTTGCTTCTTAATGGTCGATTTGGCAATGGAATAGGTAGTGCACGATTTTATGTACTTCTTGACATCTATCCAAGATTTGACCAACAAAAATATTTCTACAGTACTGCCATTATTTTCTCGACCCCGAAATGCCTAGTAGCCCGACTATAGTGTGCTTCCAAAATCATCTTGGCTCGCTCGCTTTAAGGAACACAAAGGTGTCCCAGGTAACATAGCAGGGCATCCTGAAGGTGAAAATATAGAACTTGTTGACCCCCCAAGAGCCTCTAATATGTGTGGTCGAACTATGGGTCACTTTTATAGAGAAGTGGCCAATCAAAAGTCTCATGCCCACAAGAGTTGAGCACGGTGGTTGATGCCATGATCGGTGGTCGGATGAGGCATTCTGGAACATTATTTGTGCTACAATTCTTATACTTGATATTCAAATGGAACTACTGCAGGTATGTGGACCACTTTTGATGGTGATCATTGTGCAACATCCCTTGCATTTGCATGAACTACGAGGGTTGGTGGTCTATGTGGATGATCGTTTCCTTCCCCAAAATGTAATGCTTCCATTGTCGACAAGTCTTCACAATGGAATACATCTCTTTGTCATTAGTGGGATACTTCCGGACTATGTCTGAAAGCGTCTCACTGTGATATGCCATTCGATGCCCCTTTTGAGTGAGGACTACCTGAATAACATAGTGAAAGGAATCTATCTTGATGTTAAATAGTTGTTGCAAGTCTGGTAAAGTGAGCATTGTTGCACAGTAGAGGCAATGTTTCAACTCTATGCCTTCTGTTGGGATTCATACCAAAATAATTTTACTTTTGATCCTCCCTTGGTAACTTGACTCAGGGGCCAAGTGATATGAAGTAATCCTAACATGAACTTGTGGTAGAAATTGGCAAGACATAGAAAGCTACGGAGCTCTGTTAGAGTGGTTGAGGCTGGCCAATCCCAAATGACTTGGATCTTGGTTGGATCCACATGCACCACTCGTTCATCAATAATGTATCCCAAATACTAAACTTGAGTCATGCCAAAAATGCATTTCTCCAAATTGGCACACATCTTGTGTTGCCACATTGTTTAGAGAACCTGTCGAATGTGGTGGAGGTGCTCTTCCCAACTCTGGCTAAAGCTTAGGATGTCATCCAAGTATACTACTACAAATGAGTTGGCTAATGTCTACAAGATGTCATCCATCAGCCTCATGAAGGTTGCAGGAGCATTCGTCAACCCAAAAGGCATAACCAACCATTTGAAAAGGCCCTCCTTAGCTTTGAAGGCAGTGTTCCACACATCAGAGGGTTCGATTGGTACCCAGTGATAACTAGACTTCATGTCGATCTTGCTAAAATATTTTGCCCCCTTTTGTTGGTCCAAAAGGTCATCAATCTATGTGATCATGTACCTATTATAGACAGTGATCTTGTTCAACGTCCGGTAGTCAATACAGAGTCTCGAAGTCTCATCCTTCTTCTTTACCAACAAGATCGGGCTCCCACGGGGCGATGAACTCGGATGAATGTGACCTTTCTACAACATCTCCTGAATCTGCCTCTTGATTTTTTCATTGTCAAGAATTAAGCACTAATATGCTGGTCCATTGGGCAGAAACACACCTCATGTCAGATCGATGGAGTGCTTAATCTGACAGTGTAGAGGCACCCCTCTGGGGGAGGTGAAGATGTCCTCGTACTTCTCCACGATCTTGTCCATCTATTGTTGCCTTGCGGAGGGGCCCTGTCTGGAGGTTGTGGCCACCATCTTACTCTTTCCCTGAGGGCATATTATCAAGAAAAAAAAATCAGTTTTTGAAATGAGCTTACTGCATTGTTTTGCAGTAACCAAAGAGATGGGGATAGGTGATGCTACCTCCAGTATCTTGTACATCTTATTTCCCAAAGTAACAATAATAGCACGAGGCCTTGACTCATACACAACATGTCACTTCCACAAGTATGGTTTGTCTAATAATATATTACAAATATCAAGGGGAGAAACACCACATAATACCTCATTCGTGAAGGGCTTGATGTTGTATGGAAGGAGGCACTGCACGCTCATGCGAAGATCCTATCCTTGATGAAGCCACTCGATGGTGTATGTTTGTGGATGTGCTATGGTCAATAAGCCTAACCACTTCATGACCTCTACCGAAAAGAGGTTCTTTTGGCTCCCGCTATTGACAATTAACTGTAGCGAGGAACCCTCTACCCACATCTAGGAGTGGAAGAGGCACTCCTCCTCCTCTATATCTTTAGGTTTCTCCTTTTGGATCTTCATGGTGGAAATGGTGGAATTGGGCTTCGAATCTATAGTATGCTTCCCTTTGTCATTCCCCTTGTTGGGTTCTAACTTAGAGTCATAACATGCATCTGATTCTAAAGCCTTTAGCTTGGCCACCAGTGACTACTTGGCCTCACACTCACTTGTGTTGTGAGTGGAGCTCTTATGGAACTCACACCACATTACCATGTCCTTCTTCGGCTTTGCGGTGTTGTTCTTTTCTTGAAGCTTTGGTAGGCTATCCTGAACCACCCCACCTTGGCTTTGTCCTTTGTTCTATGGTTTGGGGGCACCTTTCCCTTGCTTAGGATTCGCTGATCCAAAGTCTCACTTCTTTTGTTCAAATTTTTTCTCAATATTGACTGCATATCAGTATGTCGTGCCAGCAAGGAGATGTCTAGGAATTCCATCTTGTCCTAGATGTACCTGTGTAGGCATCCGAGATACTTGACAACCAAATGCTTCTCAAAATCCTTGATACCCAACTTCATGCGAAGGGTATGAAAAACATTGGTAAAATCTGACACATCTTGGTCCCTTCCCTGTGGAAACATTGTTCACTTTATGTATTTATCCTCATAGCTCCTGACAGGGTATTACTGCTCCTTGATGGTATCCTGGAATGATTTCCAAGTGGGCGCAGCTGAAAATAGTGAGTTCGTACTTTACTCCTTTTGCTCATAGTAGGTTTCCCACCAGTCCTTGACGTGGCGGGCTGCTTTAAGAAGTGAAAAGGTGATCTTTTCGTGGCTAGAAAAATCATGAACGAAAAACTATCATTCTAGTATATTTAACCATTTATTTACAATGTCTTCATCTATCTGACCCTCAAATATGGGAATGTCAAAGTTAAGTTGAACCTTAAAGGGTGCGGCACTTCTATAGTAGCTTTCAGAAGTAGATATGTCCCCCTTGGGTAGCCCTTGAAGGATCTTGGCAAAGTTGCCCATCATCACATTCCTTTATCGCTCGAGGGCTTCCTCGAGCAAGATTTCGATAAGATCTCCAACCCCCTTGTCTTTCTTTTCATCTGCCATGGGAGGCCGTCAAGATTTATGACATTGGTCTTGCAAAGGTTTGACCAGTTGAAGCCCTAACTGCTTATATCTCAACCTCGTTGGGGACATGCAAAGAAAAATAGAGAAAGAGTAGACACTCTGATACCACTGATCCATATTTAAACAGGAACACAATAAATTACAGATATAACCATAAATACAAAGATGCAGTAGAATTAACACTTAATTTCTTTAATATCAAATATTGTAATATGCTTACAAACTGGATGGAAATAAGACTAGCTTGGGCGATGGTAGCTTATCTCTGAGAAGAGATGTGGCGACTACATGCCTCTGAACTATGTTACAATGAGGCTCAAGGGAATTTTTATTATTGAACAATAAGAGGAAACCCTAAACAACTAAAACCCTAACCCAAGGAGATGTAACATTAAGAGTTTATGGGTCTCATTGGGGTGAGTTGGACAACCAATTTCCTGGGGTCGCGACTTGGTCATATTATCTCCATTTAACACGCATGCTAACCCGCTAGAAAGATCTCTCTGAGGACTACAATAGAAAAGGAAATTCTAAGTAGAAAATCATTGGCAGTAGATTGCCAAAAAACGTTGTTTAGGGCCTCAAAATGGCTCTAGAAGTTTAGGACCTGAAAAACTACTAAAAATAAACTTTTCTAGAATTAAGGAAACTGGAAAACTGAAAGAAACAATGGTGGGGATCAAAGTGGAATTGGCGAGTGGCCACCAATATCCACCTGGGTCACACTCAATAAGGGTGAATTGCAAACATCCAGGGTGATTTTCAATTTGAACACCCTCCCCAAAAAACCAAATAAATGGTGAAAGGTAAAATAAAAACCATGAAAAGTAAGATCTTGAAGATGATTTACCTAGAAATATGTCTCGCAATTTTGTCCAACAGTTTGCCAAAATATGCCTCTAAAGTTTTTGGTGAAGATGACCTTTATCGCTCTCAAAAGGTAAAATACACAAATGGTAAAAGCTTTTTACCTTTTTGGGTTTTTATAAGTTTTTAGGCCTATTAAAATATTGTTTTTTCTATTAACCTTTAAAATACAAATTTATTATGTTTTTCACTATATTTTTTAGCAAGGATATTTATTTTGAGTTTAAGTGTGCATATCACAGGTTATTTACAAAAGCAAACCACTTTGGTATTGAGTATATTTAGATCACTTTTTTGAACTCATTAAAACTTACAAAAAAACAAAATAAATGAGTTCTCTTTACACTCTTTTAAAATTCTTTAAACACGAAAATATCGTTGAGTACTTGATTGTTCAAACTCGTAAGAGTAAATGAACAACTGTCTATTTAGTAATTTTAAACCTTTTCCAAATTGAACTAGACTATTTATAGAAAAAGTATGCGTTGATTAATCATGGTCAATAGAGTTCTCTTCTGTATTATTTTACACTTTTTCGGGCTTGAGAGACTCAGTTTATGAAGAAATAAACTGTTGAGTTTGCTTATGTGTTTCTCCTGACTCCCTAAAGTTGAAAAACACCAAGCTTTACTTTCTCCGAGCTCGTTAAAATTTACGTTGAAAGAGCCAAATGAGTTTTCTTTTTGTGTCTTTTCAAATTATTTAAACATGAAAATGACATCGAGTTACCCCATTAGTGGACTCATATAACTTAAACAATGTAGGACACATTATGCGTGATGACACCAAACCTCTCCTTCCTAGTGTTCTTTAAAAATACTTTGAAGCACTCATCCAAAGGATGAGCTTACATGGAAAGCATATGTTATCCTCCTTAAGCTTGTAAAAAATAAAGAGGTACTTGCTAGTAATGGTGGGGGAAAAGTGAGAAAGAACCTTTGTTTTTATTTTATAAAAGGCAGTATGTCACTCTTGAACATGACACTCCATCACTTTTTGTATTCGTGTTGGGAAATACATTTGCTGCTCAGTTGACCATACCTTATTGAAATTCTTCAATTTCTTTGGGTATTATTTTTGTGTCAAATGTTGCCAAGTCTTCATGTCATGTCTCTGATATGTTCAAGAGAAGTACAAACCGAGTCAAATTACTTTGCTAGTCATAGCCTTTAGTTTCATTGACCATCCTTGAGCGAGCCTTGTATTACTCAAATTTATTGTTCCTCAAAACTGGTCATGAGTTTTGTGTCGTAGGCCCTCTTGCAACAACTCACTTCCTATCAACTTCAACTCACTATCTAACAAATTGATCTAAAAACCTTCAGTACCTTGGAGCTTGTATGCCTTAATGGCAGGTTTCTCGCCTTTGACGACAAGTTTTCATCATTGACCTTCGATCAAATGATTCTATGAGTGTTTAACATTAGCACATTGATTCACACTTCATATATTTTGCTAGAAGTACCTTGAGATCATTGTCATTATTGGTGGCTTCTCTCACAATTGTTAACGATTCACATTATTGACCAATAGTCAAGTGGTTTCTACCATGTTCAACTTCCAGACACTCATTTGCATCGTTAGATTCATACTACGTAACAAATGATGGTGATTAAGACCCTAGAGCTAGTTTCATCCATCAAGGTTGTGTGGAGTTATTAAATATTCATGATTGTAAACTTAGATCCACTGATGGTTGTGTCCATTATATGCCATCTATTGACATGGATCTTCGTATGTATTTTCATACCAGTTCTTTGAGACATTTATACCCTGAGTATGCGAATTCCTACCTCAGTGATGATTATATATTACATTGTCACATTTGATTGATTGTTTAAGGTCTCCGACAACAGCCTCTAATCCAAATCTTGTCATGAAAAAGAGCTCTAGTCATCAAATATCCTCTATGAATTTTCACTTTATGGGGAAATATGTTACATGTCATTTTGTCACATTAGGTAAATGGCCACCGGTTTGGATCTTTCTCTATCCATAAATGTGTCTGAAAGCATTCCCTTGAAAATTTAGAATCCAGATTATCCCAAGGAAAGTACAATTCATGGATACCAAGGTTAAAAACTTTGTTTTTGGCTTCATGTGTAGTTCCCTAATAAATTTCTATGCAGACAATTCGATCAGGAACTATGCATAAGTATGAAATGTCTTAGACCACGACCTACAAACATGAATTAACACATGTAAAAATAAAAATAAAGTCTAGAAGCATTGTTGGTCATATTTATCCCAACCAAGAAGGTTCAAATGGTTTCATTTTCACTATTAATCCCTCCCGTCATGCAGCAATTCTATTTCTTTGTGGAATCCCTATCCCATTATTAGTGGATCTCATTCCTTGGAAAATGGATCCCAAACTTCCCATTCTTAGCCTATAAATCTAACCGAGACTTGAAGATTGAGGAGGACTATTGGAAGAGGGTTTATGTTGTAGAAATAGGTTTGGAAGGCTATGCATTCGAGGAGAGGGTTGGGGATTGTCGGAAGGGACTTGCAACATCAAGGCTTCATGGTTGTAAGACTATTCTCCATTTTATTAATATAAAGACAAATTTTCTTTCTCAATTATATCTTTGTTGATACAATTTGTAGGATTCCTTGATCACCTACATAGATTGTGATTGAATATTGGTCAGTTTATGATACATGGTTGATTTAATTACTCCATTTATATCTTATGTTATACTGGATGATTTGATCTCGTGTTTGTCTTTGTCTATGCAAATCTCCTTCAAGGCATCATGGAGAAGTTGTGGGAAGCAATGAGAATATCTTTAAAGCATCAATGAGGAGCGCATGGTCAAAAGATTTGAAGGGGAATTAATCAATCATTTCGATTAAATGGTAAGTGCCCTGTATCATAGTATTTGTTTCAGTTAATCATAGTCTAGAGAAAGGTAGCAGTTCTTAGTTGTTTGTCACTACAATTCTCTGGAGTCTAGGGAGATCACTCTTGTATGCAAGAGCGATAAGTCCACATAACACTGACTAATATGGGCTTTAATATGCCTTGGATTAATTACATTTTTCCTTTTTGATTCACACAACTCATTATCTTTCTAAATAATTTGTAATGGCCCCCTGTTTTTCCAACTAATCCATGCCTACATGCACGTCATATGATCCTAGGGGAGGTACATTTAGGTAAACTACTAAAAAATATCCATTTAAATCAAGATGATGACGTCACTTTACTTGACTGGTTTCTTTTCTCTTAGTGCTAGTTGCTAACTATACCAGCCAATCAATCTTATACTTTTTAGTTTATTTTTTACATTTTTCTACCACTTGTGGCCCAATGTAACTTAAACTAGCTCATGGATCAATTAAAATAGAAATAGGTTGGTTTAAAATAGTACCTTCAATCTCGATCATTTATTGATGATCTTCTTGTCTATCCTCCAAGGCTACTCCTATTCTTGGAATATTTTTTTTCCCTTAGTGCTAGTTGCTAACTATACCAGCCAAGAAATCTTATACTTTTTAGTTTATTTTTTACATTTTTCTACCATTTGTGGCCTAATGTAACTTAAACTAGCTCATGGATCAATTAAAATAGAAATAGGTTGGTTTAAAATAGTACCTTCAATATCGATCATTTACTGATGATCTTCTTGTCTATCCTCCAAGGCTGCTCCTATTCTTGGAATATTTCTACTTACATCATTCACTATGGTGGCTTCATGAATTGCTTGGATATTTTGGATAGATCTGGGATTATGTGGATAAACCATCAACATACAAGGCTTACCACACCCTCAACATTTTAGTAGTTCTTTTTCCTTATCCCCGCTAATATTTCTACTATTAAGATCCATGGGTTTGGATCCATCTTGAGATTGTGCAGGTTGATTTGCGTTTCCCTTTCTTAAATTTTTCTGTTGATATTCCTTCCCAAAATTTTTAATATAAGTAAGTTTATGTTGTTTTTCCCCAATTGGATATTTGAGAATGTCCTTACTCTACTAAATCTTGGTGTCTTCTCCCTTATTCCTAGAATGCTGATAACACAACCTCATCTATCTTACTACATCATCCATTTTGCTAGGATTTTCCAACTCAATCCTTTCCTTGTAGATAGTGGGTAAACAGTTCATAAAGCATTGCACCTTGGGTTTTTCTTCTTTAATTTATGGCACATACCACAGTAAAATGGAAAAACTTTCCACAAATTTGTCCATGGTTAACTATCCCAACCTTAACTCATGGTTCTCCTTTGCACGACCATCATAATAACATTCATTTAAATAACAAGACTTAAACTACTTCCGAAATTCCTCCCAAGATATTGTGTTTTCTTCCAACATATGCACACTTTTAGCTTCTTACCACTAGAGAGTAGCTTTGCCTTGTAGTTGATAAATGGCTAATCTAGCCTTCCATTTACTCTTGTATTCATAAACTTGAAAATATTTATTCATACTAAGAATTGTTGCTTTTGCATCCTCCTCTTTTTCCCCATCAAAAGTAGGGGGCTTAATTTTCCTAAATTCCCCTTGTAACTCTCTTTGTTTTATTCTCTTTTTTCTTCTTTGATATGTTCTATATGAACCCCCCCCCAACTTTCAAATTCCTCCTAATTTTGTGCCCCTTTTATTTCTTTTCAATACTTTAGGTTCCACAATTTAGTGGCTAGACTTTCCAGTCAGCCCCCTGATCGTCCTTTCCTACTCCTCACTAGCCTCTAATAGGTGTTCATTACTTCTCATCACATATGCCAACTCTTCCTAGAGATTTCTAATAGCATCCATAAATTGATAAGTTTCTGTTGGGTTGTGTTATATTCTTTCCATGACTAACCTACGTAGTGAACCACGGGGTTAGAGGGGGGGCAGAGGCCCTCCCCTTCGTTGTGTTGATTGTGCAACAGGGGGATCATAGGGGGTTTGAGGGGGGTGGGTAGCCCCCCTCTACGGGGTCTAGGGTAGTGCCTCGAGATTTTTTTTTTGGTTCCTATATTAGGTTGGGCGGACCTATATATGGTTTTCATTCCATGGTTTTGGATGCGATGGTTTTCAGTCCATGGTATTGGATGCTTTGGCATGTATAAATATGTATTGTAACATTGAAAGGAATATAATGAAAAATCAAGCTAGTAGTCCCAGTTTTGGGATCCAGTGTAAAATCTGTGTATACGTGTTATGCTCTCACATTGTTTATTTTTTGTGTTTTAGAATTTGTATGTAGGTAATTTTTATACGGGGTTAAAACATACATTTGGTATTAGAGCTATTTTGGCTTCAAGGGGACAACTTTGTTGCTGAGGGATTATGCTCAGGCTTGTGCTAGACACTGTTTAGTGGGAGATCTGCAGGATCAATTCTGGTGGTGAAAGGAGATGGCAAGCAGTGGAAAGATAGAGATTGAGAATTTTAATAGTTAGAGTTTTGAGTTGTGAAAACTCAAGATGGAGGATCTATTGCTGGATAAAGATGAGTGGATCATAGTAGAGCTAGGTACTAAAATAATGGGAGTGTCTGATGAAGAATGTAAGAAGTTGGAGTAGATGGCTAAGAGCACAACACAATTGTGTGTCTTAGATTCAGTATTGTTGAATGTATCAGGGGAAGCTACAACAAAGGCTTTATGGGACAAGTGAGGGACTTTGTACCAATCTAAGTCTCTGGTGAATAAACTATTCCTATGGAAAATGTTGTATAACCTGAGGATGAAAGATGGAGACTCAGCGATAGAGCATCTGAATGCATTTAATACAGTGTTAAGTCTGTTATTATCTATTGATATTAAAATTTTAGATGAAGATAAGTGCATCATTTTTTTGTGTTCTCTACCAGATTCATGGGATAGTCTGGTTATTGCAATAGGTAGCAATGCAACTACCTTGCAATTTGATGAAATAGTCTCATCCTTGCTAACGGAGGAGATAATATGAAAAATATGGAGAGCCAGAATGGTGATGCCTTGTCTGTATGAGGACGGTCCCAGAATAGAAACAAAAATAAGTCATTGAGTGGGAGATCTAAATCTCCAGGAAAACCTATAAAGATGGTGTCCTAGAAATGCAGAAAGGAAGGGCACTACAAAAGGGACTGTAAATCTAAAGCTCCTGACAAAGGAAAGGGATTTGATGATGCTTCTTCTACAGAGGCGAAAACCACATCAGAGGAAGGTGGGGATGTGTACTTGGCTTCTTCAAGTAAACATGTAGATCATGAGACATGGTTGATTGACTCAGGTGCATCCTTTCACTTCACTCCCCATAGAGAGTGGCTCTATGAATATGATAAATGCGATTGTGGTGATGTCTTCTTATGGGATGATAGGAAGGCTAGAATCGTTGGTCACGGAAAACTAAAGTTGCATTTGCAAGGTGGAAGGGTTAGATCACCTCCAGGTGTTCTGTTTATTCCTGCATTAACCAAAAATCTGATTTTTGTAAGCAAGTTGGATGATGCAGGTGTAAAAACAGTGTTTGAGAAGGGTACCTGCAAGATGGTTTGAGGAGAATTGGAATTGATGTAGGATTTCAGACTGGAACTCTATACAAGATACAAGGTAGCACTGTTGTTGATGGGTGCAACAATCCTGTGGTTCCTGAAAGTGGAGTAGAAAATCTAGTGGTCTCTGGAGAGAAGTCCATGTTGTGGCATCAAAGGCTTGGACATATTGGAGAGAAGGGCCTTCGAATACTTCATGGTAAAGGTATGGTAGAAGGTATGAGTAATAGCTCTCTGGATTTTGATTTCTGTGAAAATTGTGTATATGGGAAGCAGAATCAGGTGAGTTTACCCTCTGGTGGTAAGAGGACAAAACAAATATTAGAGCTTGTGCACAGTGATGTGTTTGGACCTGTGAAAGTTCCATCACTGGGTAAGTCTGTGTACTATGTATCAATTATAGATGACTTCTCAAGGAATACATGGATATATTTCCTTAAGAAGAAATCTGAAGTCTTTGACAGGTTTAAAGAATTTAAGGCTCTGGTGGAAAATCAGACAGAGAAGAAGA
>APFE030702893.1:0-14724 GCA_000404065.3 Pinus taeda | reverse complement strand
TTCTGGAAATTTTACAGAATGCTGGAAAATGCAGAAATAAAAAAATCAGCAAGTACAAACAGTCATTTAACACATTTGAACACAGTGATTTTTGGTCAATGTGACCCTGGAAAAACCCCCTACAACTCTGGGGGAAAACCAGTTCGAGAGCTCTTCTTTATTTCTGAAAATGCCTTTTTTACAGTGAGAAATATTCAGCAAAAAATCAGCAAACCACTCCTCAATTTCTGTGCAAACCAGCTGTACGAATTTCTAGAAAATTGTGCCAAAATCAGCCTTTCACTGTGTGCTGAATCAACTATACAAATCTGCTCAACTGCTGCCTTGCAATGTGTGCCAAGCTGCTGTCTTCTTCTCCTCCTTGTCCAGAAATTTCCCTTGCTCTCTTGCTCTCTTCTCAATTTGCTCATGAAATAATGAATGACCTCTTGCCTCCTTTTCCTCCTTTAATCTAATCCTAAGTGACTTTTGGGTAAACTCTAAATCCAATGGTTGAAATAGATTGAGATCAAGGGCTGAGATTAAATGCTCATTTAAATCTCACTTTTTATTTTTTAACTCACCCCACTTTAATAAAGACCCACTTAGTCATTTATTTCCAAAGTCACTTTTCCTTTCTAATTTTAGATTAACTTTATTAAAGTCACTTTAAAATTAGGCTTTAGTAACTTTATCACTTAAAGTCACTTTTAAATTAGATTTAATTTTATAATAATTATAAAGTTACTATAGGAGAAAAATTAAATTTCTTTTGGACACTTCCCTAAGCCAAAGATCAAAGAGAACCACCTATCCTCCGGTACCAAATTTCAACAAAATTTCAATTTCAATTATATTCCATGTTGTATTTAAAAAAAATTGTAAATTTCATAAACTAGATGTACTACTAGGAATAATACAAACGATGATTTTTTTTGGAAAATGAACCTAAGCATATCTCAACATATTGAACACACAAAATCCTAAGGTCCGCAAGGTGGTACTATTGTTTGTTAACGCAATGGTTGATTAGTTGAAGGCTTCATACGTGTGATTGTCCGACCTTACCCTCCTCAATAGGGCATGTTGTGTGGGAGTGTGTGCAATGTCGAGAAAGAAAGCATGCAATTTTAAAGATATCATTTGATATATATCTCAAACCACTAATTGATGCAATTTTAAAGATATCATTTGATATATATCTCAAACCACTAATTGAATAGTACTACCTGAGAACCATGCTAGAAGGAAAAATAATCGTGCAAACAAATAAATATAATATTATTTCCTTGAAAAACCACATGAGTCACCCATCCTCTATGTTTCATCTGCATTGCCTAAAGTATGTTCTCCACTAACCAATCCCAAACATTGCCACTATAGTCATTCACTACACAAAATAATGTTATATATGAGATCACGAGGAAAGAGTGAATAACAACTATACATAAAAATAAATTAATCATACACACACATTCTCGCCCTAAGCTAATGTTATAGCAGCCACAACCATGAACAATAAGCCTTAAAAATGTGAACCCCAGTATAACTTTTCCCTTTGTTTTGTATCAAAGTTCTCGAACAATTTCAAACCTCACACTCATTAACAAGATCATACTACTAGAATATATCGTTGCCACTATACCACCGTAGTTGCTCACTATACAAAGTGAGATTAATATAGTTGAAATGAGACCACATATAAAGCACATAATAAATTGAAAAAGAAGCAAATGGAGTCAAAAAGGAACAAAACATATTTGTGAGTGAAGTGCATTGTGTATAGTTAAGGTGATTCACCTTCATTTATGAATGATACTCTGCATCTCATCTCTTTCATTTCCTCTCCCAGTTGCATTTATTTCCTTCCTTTCGCACACCCAATAAACAAAACCAAGACCAAACTATAAGAAATCAGAAAAAATGCAAAACAAAAGAAACAAGTACAACATAAACCATGGCCATGTTCAAACTAGAATAAAAAATAAAAATAAAACATGTAAACAATGGCAAACAAAAAAAGTGAAAATTTGCAAGCTTCCCTTTCGATTAGCTCTTGGTACACAAGAACACAATATGAAGGCCTCATTTCATCAAATTTTCACACTGGACCCATCAGAAACTTTGAAGCTCAAACTCTATAATAATAACTATAATAACCACATCAACCAACAATCAATCAATCTGAACAGTTAGACCACTATCAACAGAACACTGTGTTGAACCCAAAAACCTGGATCATCATTCAAAACCAACTGCAACCTCAAAAATCATACATCAAAATGCATACGATACTTTAATGAACCCAACCTGCGTGTATACGCCACTTCCAAGTTTCTAATGGGTCCAGTGTGAAAATTTGATGAAATGAAGCCTTCATATCAGTGTGAAAATTTGATGAAAACGAAGCCTTCATATTGTGTTGTAGTGTCCTCTCTTCCGCTGAAAGGAAAAAAAGTAGGTTGACTAAGGTTAAAATAAAGACAGATAGTAATGGTAAGCATAATTCAGAACGAATAATTATTCTTAATACTAAAAAAACCTCATCTTAGAGTTTGTTATACAAGGATAAACACTCCATTTTGTATTCCACTTAATTGTGTTCACCAGATGGGTGTGGGTATGTGATAAATGATAAGTGATAATTCTGGCAAAGATGAACCAGACTTCATCTTGATTGGAACTGGATCAGAGCTCTGCCTCTGTGAGGCTGCTGTAAGAAACTCAACAAAAAGAGAAAGGAAGCTAAGAGTGGCCTCCTTAGTTTGTTGGGAATTGTTGACAAACAACAGCAAGTATATAGGGATGTCATTCTTCTTCCAAGTGTTGAGAAGAGACTGAATGCTGAAGTTGGTTCTCCTCTGGGATGGAGAGAATAGGTGGGCTCTAAGGGGCTAATATAGGCTATAAGAGATTTTGGAGCTAGTTGAGCTTTTGAGAAAATGGGATTTACAGAAGAAAATGTAGCAGAACTGGCTAAGTCTCTCTCATGCAGCTAGCTGTATTCTAAGCTTCTATATTCTTCCCACCCAAAACAGGTTTAAAATCAGCAGCACCATAGTTTACTATATGAAAATAAATGATGGTTTATATATATATGTATATACAGAATTATCACTCCCACAACCATTATGCAGATGTGTAGCTATAGCATTCAACCTACACCTACTCGGTCAATTATCTCCTTTAGGGTCAGCATGAGAGTCAATTATCTCCTTTAGGGTCAGCATGAGAGTCACTGACAGGCCGCTAATTGCATTCTGTGCTATTTTACACCTACTCGGTCAATTATATCCTTTAGGGTCAGCATGAGAGTCACTGACAGGCCGCTAATTGCATTCTGTGCTATTTTAAGGGCACCATTCTCATGGGCACCATAACTCCTTGAAACATACATCTAAATTTTTTTTTTGTTTTTTTGTCTTCCAGAAATGTCCAGGATGTTTCCTCACTGCTACCTAGTGTTCATCTCTCACAAGAGCTAAAAGAACAACGCTTTCTGATCCTTTAGTGTTTGTCACAATCACAGTTTCCTTGCCTCCTTTAGGATCAAATACTATCTATGGTGGAACTTTGAACTGCTCCAAGACATAGTATCCCAGGACAGGAAGATATGGTGATGAAGAGTGTCAAGAAAAGGAGCATGTCCAACGTGCTACTCATCTCTAAGATAATATGGTCAAAACAATGTATAAGCGGGCTCTCTCGTTCCTCTATTTATATAAGAGGACAAGAAAGCCAACGACATAAGGTAAGGTGAGGCTAAGCCTCTGCAGGCAGCCCAGTTTTGTACAGCCCAGTTTTGTACAAGAACATACGCCCTCGATTAAAATGAGGGATGTAGGTTTCCAGGATCAATAAGGAGAATATTACAGTACTGAACAGCAGCACTCCAATCTCTGAGTAGCCATGACTCATGATAGCCACTTGTCCTCACTCCAGATTCATTTTGTAATAGTTTGTTCTATACAATCTTTGAATTTTGCACATATTCCACATATTCCAGGGGAATCCATTATTTGTGGTTGTTAACTATGTTTGAGTAGCCGTTCCCTAAGAAGTGAATGACAATTGCTAAAGAGACTTGCTGCAGTAGGAAAAGGTCCATTCTAGGCACTTTTCTGGGCAGCAGACAGCCTGGAGATGAAACTATTTGTCAAGATATTCCCTCGTTGTATTAATCAGTATGGAATCATGCTTTGAGTATGGGGCATCCACTTCTCTTTAAGGGCATTCATTTGTTTTCATGTTAAAAGAACGATGATTGGGAGTTCTTTGGCAAAGGATCCTGGCATCATTACTGCTCTAGGAATTCGGTTGGATTGTTATGGAACACAAGCACTTAAATTGCAAAATGGTACAATTTGTGTCCTTGGCTTGGGATCACCTGTATACATTTTGGAAGCCACTGAGGTAACTTCAGGAAAAGAAGTCTTTCCTGTAGAGCACACCTTTATTTCTCTGGGTATCCAGAGTAAATCAAGCATTGTTTGCAACCCTTCACTCAGCACCAGGCAGCCATTGTCCCTGTTAGAAATTGAGCATTCAGGATTCCTGTCTACAGTTGGCCTCTCAAAGCTTATATACTACTGCTACATGAGCTAGATTTGGCAACATCATCATGAAAATCACTCTTGTTACAGCTCCACTCAATGTAGTAGATTTCACCTAATCACTAAAGCAGGAAACCTGTTTATTAACCAGAGATATATATATTATTCTGTTCAATTCTGCTTTACAATCTAGGTAACAGAGGGAACAACGACTTGTTTTCCTTATCTTCACATTAGGATTAAGTTACCGGTGCCTTTCACATAGCACCCAGTTTTTGTATCACAGATACAATGGACTTGAACCTTGACTTGGGCACTAGAAATATCTCTGCACTTTTGATGCTAATGTCAAACCCATTTGGAGGTTCTTCTAAGAAAATTGCATCCATCTTTGGGATAAGATCCAGTTGAAGCATTAATTCTTGTTGGAGGTAAGAAATTTGGCCTAAGTATCACCCTTACATAGTGTATTGGTTATGGAAATCCTTCATGCTGGAATTTTGTATTGTAGGTTTGGCACAAGTTTGTAGTTGTATCGGGTTCTACTCCTTGCTAAGAATCTATTCTAGTCCTTACTAAGAATCGGTTCGATTTGATCTAGAAGCATGTGCTCCTGATTCCATTCTGGAATCCTTCGTAGAAATAGAACAAATTGATGTGATACATGAATTGGAAAGCCATCCATGGAGTCCTATATTAAAATTGGGATTCACAAATATATTTCCTACTATACCAGATGGCATATCCTGTTGCCACCCTCATTCTTAAGTATGGTCACAGTCCTATTATGAACTCCGTTAATCATAATACCAAGACCAAGTAAAGGTCCTTCCAAGTTGAATAGTTCTGCACGGCAAGCTCTTTGTTGAAAAAACCCCACATATGTATGATTATTTTAACATATTAATTATCTTCACCCAGAGGCCCAGTGTTGAAACATGGGCTCTGATACCACTTGTAAAAATCCTCCTTCAAGAGTCAAGGAGTGACAATCATTTTTTTTAAATAATAAATTCTCATAAATTCATGTCTAAATTCAAATTTTCAAATGCATTCAACATAATAAAGCTCTTACCTTTTATCCAGCTCTGCATTTGTTTGATCAGAACAAAAGGCAGATCCTTCTGCCATCGTCTCCCTGCTTCTGATTTGATGAAAAACAGTGAAAGTTTCACCTTAAAAGCAGATTCTCCTAACACAATCTTACTGCTTTTGATTTGATGGAAATTACTGAAAGCTACAGCTAAAACATCCCTGGACTAAGAGTAAGATATGGGATCTGACCAGCAAATGTTGATTAAGTTACAGCCAGGGCTTGTTTCTGAGGTCACCAAAACCAGAAGAACACTCGTTGGATCCATTCCCACACAATTTCCTTTAAATCCAACATAAATAAAAAGCTCGGGTTATTTAAATTTGCAACGTTTAATGGGGAGGATATTTGTAGCTAGTTTAAGAATGAATACAAGGCCAATAATTTATGTCTAAAAGGCTCTAAAGAAAGGGGGCATATTTAATCTGGTGCACCAGAAACAATAGATTGATATGGTGAACCTCACCAACTCTCTCAACCAGTGGATAACTGCAAGGAAGAGTCCACCATAACTTATGGCTGATACACATACTTTGTTGAGGTAGACTTTAAACAAATGGAGCGAGGTAAGGTAGGCCCTTTTACTATTGGTGCCAAGGCAGCGTTTGCTTGAAGGGAATATTTTCAATAGTGGAAAGAGAGTGCAAGACCCAATTCACATGTTACTACACATTATATCAAGCTACACAACGGTTTGTTGTCAGTGGTGGAACAAGAGGGCTGTGTGTTACAACACGCCCTGTGTTTAAGTAATGATTACATGCACACATTATCCAACCACAATACGCAACACATTATCCAACCACAATACGCAGTATGTATTTGTGACAATGCCTTTTTCCTGTGATTATGTACTCATAACATTTTTCTGTTAACCCACCACATTCTACCCATTAACGTGACCAAGGTTGCACCCTATCTCATGCCCAATATTGAAATAAATGAGAACACATATCCCCATGCCTAACCATAAACATTCAGTGACCATACGTTGTGCCCACATGTAAGTGTATGTAGCAACTTGACATTATAAAGATGTATTTTGCTCAATGAGGACACAAGGGCCGCATAATTCAGGTGATCACGTGTCAAACTCAATGTGGAGTTGATTGGATCCACATGACACCAAGAATAATGACAGCGTGTTATGTAACCATATAGTTAAACTAACCCTATCATGGTCAGCAAATTCATATCACCAATTGGTACTTTTTGCAACTAATAAAAATTGCTATGGTGGCAGCATACATAACATTGCAACACCTTATGAATCCATATAGTTAAACTAACCCTATCATGGTCAGCAAATTCATATCAGCAATTGGCACTTTTTGCAACTAATAAAAATTGCTATGGTGGCAGCATACATAACATTGCAACACCTTATGAATGCACGGGATAATAGTGTAATTGGCAAAGGAATCCAGCAACGAAATTATTACCAGCTTCTCATCTTTACTATGTGCATGTGAGGGCTACTATATTAATCGAATGCAATGCTGAGCTTATACCAATCAGACTTATGCATAGAGCCATAGTGCCAGCAACGAAATTATTACCGGCTTCTCATCTTTACTATGTGCATGTGAGGGCTACTATATTAATCGAATGCAATGCTGAGCTTATACCAATCAGAGCTTATGAATAGAGCCATAGTGACCTCTGTTAATAAACTAGTCAAAAGGTTGATATAGCAGAGTTGATATGACACAGGATTTCATGGCTTCCAGTATTATGTAACTAGGCAAATCCTTTAGGAAAGAACAACACATAACCCACTTCTACTTGTCATCCATGCCATCCTGTAACTTGGTGCAGATAGGTAAGTTGGAACCCTTTAGATGTGTTGAACAACCTTGGTGATTAAAACACTCAACAATGTGTGACCTGAGATGGGCAGAGGACCGGGCTCATAACTCTCCTCCCAACCATTGACAGTCTGCCAGTAATGCAGCTGTCAACCCCTAGCATATTAAGTCTGTCCCATTGGCCAGTCCACCAAACACACTGGGGAGTCCAGAGGTGGTCCACACCTCCACCCCTCTTGCCTATGAATAATTAGTTACAAGCTTGTTCAGGGGTTCCAGAGGTAATCTTCCTCCACCCAAGAGCCATGAGAGATTCCAAAGACCATTCTCCACCCTCACTTGTCCCAGGGATTCCAGAGGTGTACCTCCACCCAATAGCCATGAGGGATTCCAGAGGTGTACCTCCACCCAATAGCCATGAGGGACTCCAGAGACCATTCTCCACCCTCACTTGTCCCAGGGATTCCAGAGGCGTACCTCCACCCAATAGCCATGAGGGATTCCAAAGGCCAACTCTCCACCCTCATGGTATTAAAGCACATAGATTCAAACCAGTCCAGGGACTCCAGAGGTGGGTCACCTCCACCCACCAGCCAATGAGGGAATCCAGAAGTGAATACTTCCACCCTCGTACAATTCAGGGAATCCAAAGATTTTCCACCACCCTACATCTGCTGTTATAGCAACTCTACTGCAATCCGAGTACTTTGGTCAAGGGAGGCTAGTCCAAGGCAGCCACTTACTCCACCGGTTAGCCACGGAGGGACTTCAGAGGTTAGAGCCTCCACCGTCAGTTAAATTATAGATTTTAGAGACTGGTTTCCATGACTATGTGTATCACAACATTATCCCCAAACTGTGATTGCCCTAGCGTGCCTATTTCAATATAAGAGTGCCACAACTCTTTAGGTCAAATGCTAGTGGAATGCAGACAATAGAAATGCAATTTGTAGCATTCTCCACAGGCCTTCATAAAGAAGCCACCCCCAACATGTACGTGGGCTACCACAAGGTTTGCAAGGTGAGGAGCTGGCAAACAGTCTTATTGACAATAGTTTTCTCTTTTCTTTATTTTTATTTTATTTTTTGTTTTAACCACCAAAGCAATGCTCAGCAAACGAAATTATGAACATGTGCAACTACATAGTGATAAGCTGAAACACACAGCCTTACTAATAGTCGTTTTTCCAACCAAAATCGCAAGTAATTGCAGCAATGAAAATAAATAGAAATAAAAATGGACACAGTGACCGTATAAATGAAACAAGGGATCAAAGTCACTGCAAATTCGGCTTACAGGTAGCTTCAACCAAGCACACCTCCTTAAGAAAACATGGCACAGGGAGTAGCGAAATTATTTGCTGATTACCTGGCTATCGTTTTTTTCCTTTGTGTTGCAGTCCTCCTTGGCTTTAACCCCCAGGCTCAGGGACTGTGTCTCGGCCTCTATATCCCGATCATTGCCCACCGTCGTTCTTCCCTCCCCCTCCTTTCTTTTCCTTTTCACTCTTTTCTACTATTCGGTCTTTGTCCGTGGTTGCTTAGGGTCCCTCTCCCTCTGGACCAACCAGAGATACCCCCTTATCCTCGTCACTACCGATTTGTTTTGCTGGCCAATCCATTTTTCTGCCATTTGGCCCCTCCTTTCCTCCTTGGCTGCCATCTGCCATTGATCCAGAGCTTGCTCTAGAATTGACAAGTTGCACCCAAAAGGTCATGTGCCAGAACTTCTGCAAATATCTGTGGGTTCTCCATTCTTCAGTGTTTGTGCAACGTCCTTGGAAATATCATCCTAACATAACCCATGATTTGAAAGTAATATCATCCATATAATATTAATGTAATCCATCGTTTGAGTGCTTAGGAGATGTCAACAATGTTTATGTGTTATACAAAGACTTCACTAGCGTCCACCCCTACCAATGAGAGGAATTATCTTGTACAAATTTCGTAAACCTATCCACAAGCCTTATAAATAAACTTTAGAACATACCATAAGGTGCCCGTACAAACATAAGTACATTTATTATTTTCAATATGTATATATATATGGTAAATAAGTAAACATTTACAGTAACCATTACATGAATGTATCTTGACCAAGACCATCTACATGTTATGCAAGGTGACTAGGGTCATTACACAACCTGTGGCCCAGGTAAAAAAAGACATACCACGCCCCTCCCCCCCAAAACTTATTTAAACACACCCACCCCCTCTATTTCATTCACGCTTTACTTCTGTGAATATACCAATTTCTACTGATCAGAAAGTCTATCAGATTCCTTTGATTAAAAAAGAAGATATTGAATGGGGCTTGGAACATGGGTTCAAATATGTTCATATAGGCATGATACAATTTGGAATTAATCCACTTGTTAGACTTGGATTAAACACTTCTTGCCTAACTTGTGTTTTGGATACTAGACTGAATGATTTTAATGATGCCTTGCTAGGAGGATTCCAGAGTCCTCTCAATAATGGTCCAGTTTGGTCTTCTATAATCCCCAGATATCAGGTTTCGTTAAGTGATCCATATATAAATGAGTTTTTAAATGCCTATATCCAGTTCAATGGTTTCAATGTCGCCCCACAGACTTTAATTGCTCAGCTCCATTTTTCTATCTGTCTTAGATTTGTTTCAAGCACAATGCCACCTCTCAATCCTAAACTGTGCTCAAGAGCTCTGAAAGGAGTAATAGTTGGTCCTGGTAATACTGCCCCTTTGCAAATAGGATTTTCAGAATGCACTTTGCCAGAAGAATGGAATAGCACTTATGTTCCATTATCTCAAAGATATCCTCAACTGCAAACGGCAAGAGAGCCAAAGCGATTGTTTGTTGTCAAGCACTTTGATGGTTCTTCTAGTCTCCGGTTCACAAGTCCATATCCTCAACTGCAAACGGCAAGAGAGCCAAAGCGATTGTCTGTTGTCAAGCACTTTGATGGTTCTTCTAGTCTCCGGTTCACAGGTCCTCGTCTACTCAGATCTATGACCACTCTGGATAGGTCTCCATTTTTCGAAAGCCGAGACAGTACAAAAGCAGTAATACCTCCTTCACCATCACCGTCCATATATTCTGCTCCTAAAAGAAACCAAAAGAAACCTCTTGCTCATAAATCTGATGACTGCCAATTCTGTGTATCTGGTCCATCTTCCAGTTTCCAACTTGAAGATCAGCAGCTTGAACCAATATTGCCTGATATAAAAAGCTTTAGCCTTCCCAGAGCCTCACAGGATCCAGTTGCAAAGATTAATGAAAGATATCTAGAGCCGGCTGACTCTAGAAAAACTTTCAAGAATGGTACTCTGAAGACAGATTTCCAATGGATACAAATGAATAGTATGTCAGATACAGAGCAGTCTGACATAGAGAAGATGCACAATTATACAAACTATCAGATTGTTTGTATGTTGCAAAATATAGATGATATAGCGAAAGATGTGCTAGAGATTAAAGAACATATAAAGAAAATGCACACAAGTTATAATGAATGTTTGGGAATTCAGAATGAGCACAAACAACAGTTGAATGATGTCAATTCCAACATGGGAATAATCTCCAAGTCCCTTTGAACACCTGAGAGAGGCATTACCACACCCTACTTCTCCACCTCATTATAGAGAAGTAGCTCTTTCAGCCTTAAAGCTAAAGTTTTCCTCTAGTACAGCAGAACCAAAAGAGGGTCTTGAAGTATTTTGTTCAAAAACATTGACAATATAGATACTGCTAAGATTGAAAAAGTAAGAACAGGAATAATGTTAGCCAGAGAAAAAACAGACTTAATGAGAAATAGGCTAACTACCTTTCCTAGTATTGAAAGTTTGAAGTTACCAAAGGGCTACGTCAGCCTCAAATCCTTTGTGGAAAATGGCCAACCATCTGCTCCACAAATTGTCCATGTCTGGTGTTACCTCTAATTCTGCAGATCAGCCCCAAGGAGAAACTGGTTCTAAAAGAGATAGAGGTGATACATTTTCATTCTCACATAAAGGAAAGAAGGGTGACGGGGATACTTTTGCACATAGCGCATCAGCTGATAGTCCTTTTTCTAGATTCAAAGATAATTTAGGAAGTGTCCCTGCCAAATTTGAAAATCCATCAGCTAAAGGATTTGGTAATACACTTTTCGTAAATATTGACTGTATGAAAGGTGAAGATGTCATAACAGTCCTGCACAATGTGCATGCTTGGGCACTACAGAGAAAAGCTGAAACTAAAGCACCATGGTCAGATATAGTTACACAAATTGTTTGGTCATTCACCGGCATTCTGAAACAATGGTGGGAAAAATTGTCTGAAGAAGAAATGAACAATATTATTGAACATCCAACAGATCCCCTGAGAGCCATTTTTGATGCACTAAAACATGAATTCATAGGAGTCGTGCCGGAGAATTCAGCACATCATGGCCAACTCTTTTTATCTCAAAGATTGTGTAACATAGATTATTTACATGATTATTACTGTGTTATGCAAAAACTCCTTTATCAAGGAGCAGATCCTCATAATGTTGCTTATTTGCGGTATTACATAGCTTCAATGCCAGTGAAAATTCCAGATCTGATTAATCAGTATATTGAAGCCAACAAAATACAAATTGAAAATTCTTCATTTGCTGCAGTACATCAGATGATAGTATCAATCCTGCAAAGAGAATGTGCGTCAGAAAAAGCTAAAAAGAATTTCAAAAAGCAGATGCATTTTAGTAAAAAATTCTGTAATAATTTTGCAGAAACTTATGATTTTGGATGTCGAAGCAAATCTAAAAAGAAGGTGCCTAGAGTTTCATGTTCATGCCAGACAGACAAGTATACTCCAAGAAAGAAATACTATCCTTTTAAATTTTCTCAAAAGAAGAGGACAGTATTTAGAAAAAGAGCAAAGCCTTCAAAAAGAGTGACCTGTTTTATATGTGGAAAAGAAGGCCATTACGCAAATGCATGCAAGGACAAAAAGAATAAAAAACAACTCAAGATTATGGACGTATTCACTTCAGTCCATAATCCGGAAGATTGGGATCTCATATCCCACTCAGATGGAGAATATTTTGAAATATCCAGTGATTCTTCCGATTCAGACATTGAGGATTTGCCTAATATCAACAAAATAAGGTTAGAATCTGATTCCTCTGATTCTGATGAAACTTTTATTGCTGACATTAAGATGTTTTCTTTCAATAAAACAGATAATTTGGAGAATCAGATTAATGACATAAAGGCACAATTAGCTCAGCTTGCACCAGCCCAGTTAACAGCCAGGAAAAGATTGAAAGAAAAGCTGGAGAATTTAGAAAAAAAATTGCCTTCTAGAAGGATTACTGAGGATGAGTATTTCGAAGCAAGAGAGTTTGATTCAATGTTCAAACCATTGAGTATTACAGAAGCCTCTCAAGATACAGGTATGGATGAAATCAATACTCTCAAGAAGAAAATTAGCAGTTTAGAATCATCTATTCATTTAACAAGATCAGAAATGATGCATTTATCAGCCAAACTCCAAAAGCTTATTTCTGAATATGATGATGTTAATTCAAAATTGGCAAGAGTTCTGCTGAAGGATATTCCGGAAGAAATTCCCATGAAATCTAAGGAAGTAGATTTGGTAAACATCATGGGAATAGGAGATAAAGTGGTAATCCCTTTGAAAATCAAGTTGCCAAACGTCAAGGAATACACTTTAGATGCACAAATTGATTCTGGAGCAATGTGCAGTTGCTGCAAATTTGGTGCAATTCCTTCCTACTACTGGCAGCCTACCAAACTGTCCTTCAGAGCTGTAAATAAGGAATTGATGCAGATTAACTATATATCTCCTGATTTTCCAGTTTATTTGAATCATGTACAAACTTATGTTACATTGTACAGTTTTGACACGGGGTCAGATATCTTGTTGGGACAAGATTTTTTAAAAAGATTCCTACCAGTTACATTTGGGACAAATTCTGTTTCATTCACAACTAATCAAGGACCAGTGATGATTCCAGCAAAGAATGAATACCAGCTAAAGGTCGACCCCAGCGAAGAAGATAATTTGCAGGACACTATGCAGGACCTCGCAAAAATTCAAAAAATTGTCAAACATGCCGAAATACACGGACAAAAGACATTACAGGCAATCTCGGATAAGCTACGTCAAGATTGCACAGCAAGCAGGCCAGATGCTTTCTGGACCAGGGAAAAATATTTTGTAGCATTACCTTACAAAGAGGGGTATCTTCCTAAAGCACAGAAAGCAAGTGCTAATCATATGTCACCCACTGAACAAGATTTGTGCAAACAAGAAATTCAACAGCTGCTACAACAAAATCTGATTGAACCTTCCAAAAGTCCATGGGCCTGCCCAGCCTTCTATGTCAACAAACACAGTGAGCAAAAACGTGGCAAGAAGAGGTTGGTAATTAATTACAAAATATTGAATGAAGCTCTCATGCCTATCAGGTATCCTCTTCCCAATAAAGAATTATTGCTTGCTAAAATAGCTAATGCCAATGTTTTCAGCAAGTTTGATCTAAAAAGTGGGTTTTGGCAAATTGGCATCCTTCCAGAAGATAGGTATAAAACAGCATTTACAGTTCCTCATGGCCAATATCAATGGACAGTTATGCCATTTGGTTTAAAAAAAGCTCCATCTGAATTCCAAAAGCGGATGGAAGATATTTTTGGAGGGGTAGAATATGTCATTGTATATATTGATGATTTGCTTGTATTTAGTAAGGATGTAAATACTCATAAGAAGCACTTAGAAAACTTTTATGAAATGGTATATAAGCATGGTCTAGTTCTATCTGACACAGAAGAGAAGTTTCAGATTGGGAAAGTCAGAATAGATTATTTGGGATTGCATATAGAACGAGGTAACATCGAGCTTCAGCCTCATGTTCTTCTCCATCTTTTAAAGTTCCCTGATACTCTCCTTGATAAAAAAATGCTTCAAAGATTTTTAGGTTGCTTGAATTACATCCGACAGTTCTATGAAAAGCAATCTGAAGACATGGAAAGAAGGTTATTCTTCGTATTGTCTTTATATTATCTTTAGGTAGTATAGTTCTTATAAGAGTAAATGACATACAAATATTAGGCTAGTTCTCCAAAATGGTTGAAATGAAAAAGAAATTAGTTATTCATTGAATTCTAAGTCAAATATGAATCTTACTATTTTTAAATTATAGAATGTGACTATTGGGACCGAAGTTGATATTTTCTTGGATCCCTCTCATCGAGAGGTGTAGAATTGATCTAAAGATCATTCGATTCCGATAAGTATTCATGGAAATATGAATTTATTTG
>APFE030702884.1:179379-200705 GCA_000404065.3 Pinus taeda | reverse complement strand
GCACCCATATACGAACGAAACAGGGTAAAATAGAGCAGTTAAGAATTCTAGCTCATGACCGTTTCAGAAGAAAACATCTAAAAGTGCAGAAATTGAACTTAAGGTGTACTTAAACAAATATTAAGCTATTCTTTTTTCCTGCAACTTAGAATGGCGGAAAGATGATAAAACATAAAATAAACAGGGAGGAAGAACACTTATTGGATCATGCAGAGACACAGGAATTCCGTGATCATTCCTTGGCCAAGAGAAAACAGCAAGCTGTTTCGCAATCCATGCTTTCAGCAATCTTTGATTATGAAAAATATGACAGTTACAGTACGAGTCTTTACTCAGAGAAATTGCTGGAAAGGAAACTGACCAACAACTACTACTACCAACCAACCAACCCTTCACAATATCGCTTCGGGTGGTATTTATAAACAAAATATCAGGAAGAAATCATTACGATTGACCTCGACAGGTCTGCTTAGAACTTTTCGACAATCTAAATGCCGCTGAAATTAAATGCAAGTAAATCTTTTTTGACTACGCTGGGGGCAGCTGAATCGGAACAAGTGACGAGGTGGCCCTTGGGGACCAGATGCGGTGCTGCTAAAGTGAATGAGCTGTGGGGCTGCAGTTCCGATTTCGTGCGAATTGAATGTGCAATTATTATGATTTGAGAGCCTCAAGTATTTCGCTCTCCTCCTGTGGATTTGCTGGAAGATATTCAAATTTCTCTTGCTTTGGGCCGCTGCTCAAGATATTCTTTGATACACTTTGCCGCTACATTGATGATTTCCGCCGTCGATTGATACTCTTTGACACGCTTGAAGCCTGCTGATTTGATCTGATACACTTTAAATTCTGTGAATGATCTGCTGCTGTCTACAAACCGGATCCTTTGGCACGATTGGGCGATTTTCGGGCTTTTTTGGCGCGTAGTGGGCTCGGAAATCAGAAGATTCCCTGAAGATTCCTTGAAATGGCCTATTTCCCGTAGCGATGCGTGAATAGCGCTTTGCGCTATTCGCGCATCGAAAACTGCCTTTGTTTCTTGATCTGGAGCTCCGAAGTGCGACTTTTCTTCCTGCACGAAGCTTTTTCGGCTTTTCTAGCTGCTGATGTAAGCACTGCGTCGGCTGTACGGCGGATGACGTCATCAGTGGGTCCCTGGTATAGCGCGACGTGGTGAGGTACTGGATGAACTATTGGTGAAGAGGTTCCGATGCGATATCGCGTTGGCGGGGAAAGAGGGGGATCATTGGGTTGGACATTTTGGTGCTTGCGACTGCCGATATGCGATATCGCGATATCGGCGGAGAGGGAGGGGTGAACAGATTGGACACTCGGCGTTTGTGATCGCCGATCACCGATTTCGTGATGTCGCATCGGCGGGGGATGGATGGGCATTGTTTTGCATGAAAGTGAGATGGCGAATTTGCGATGCGAAAAACTGCTTTGAAGGGAAAAGGTAAGCAAGTGGGTGTGAAGGGATTTTGAAGTTTCGAAAGGGGTCCGACTACTTCGGGGGAGTTTTATACTTAGGAAGGAGTCCATAGTATGTGGAAGGTGGTTTCAGAGGTTGGGTTCTTGCTTAGCTTTTGATAAACTGAACAATTCCCGGGAACTGATAAGGTTATTTTTCAACCAGGGGAGGGATATTACATAAGGGATTTTTAGTTAATATTAATGCGAGGATGGGAAACATAGGGAGTTAGATAATAATGTTAGTGGTTAATATGGAGATGATAAAAAAGTGCTAAGTTCGGGAGACTTAGGCTGTTACAGGGGGTAAGACCATACTTCGGGAGAAGATATGGAACACTTTGAGTAAAGCAGATCTTTACTCAACCGGAGTGATGAAGATGATGAACTTAAGAGGTGTCAAGCAGATCTTGACCTCTTTTGGGGATGTTAGTTAATAATTGGGGAAAACAGAGAAGGGAAGTTAGTTATACCTCATTTGAGCCTTCTGCTTACAAATCTTTGTTGATTATGTTCTGCACGATATGATACCTGCAAACTTGGAACTTGTCAGCAATTCAACAACCTCAGAACTACCTACCCAGCCTACTTTCCTAGCATTTTTTCTTCTTTTTCTTGGGGGTGCACTTAGACTTGCAAACCCATCATACATTTTCTTTTGATGCTTTCCTATCTACATACTACCCTTATTTCCTCCAGAGCCCAGATTAAACAGTTGGACTCTTCTATTTCTCTACCTATCTAAGAGTTTGCCAAGATTAAACTGTTTGGACAAACTTACAATCTCTATATTCTAAAACAAGAAATTTAAACCTATGGAGACCAAGATTAAACTGTTTGGACCTCCCTTTAACTGACGGTAGCGATACCAGGAAAACTTTACAAAAATTTGAAGGCAATTGAATGAACTTGAAGTAGCCTTCTTCATATGGAGACTGTTTGAGCAAATATGGAGCATTGCAGCAAGCAAAGTACAACATATTTGGCCTGTGAAATGCCAATCATGAAATATGAATACCTGCTGCAGCAGGAGCTAACAGGTCCCATAGCTATATCATTATATGCTGAAGAAATAGTAATTGATGCAGAGCAAGGATCAAAATTTGACATACCTGAAGATAGCGTGACTCCAGCGGCCGCCTTAGACTTGGTCAATGGAAGTGAAGGAGGCTGGAGAGGTGTTTTCCTACACTTCTTCGGTGTTGTCGAGCTTGGCCTGGGTCCAGCTACATCAATTTCTGTTTTCTCTACCTCTTCTGAGTGATCTGCCTATGTTTGAGCTTTCAATGAGGGAGATGCCTTCCCTTTGTTCCCAGTCTTCAATTTCTCTAGAAGAGGGCAATATTTGTAGAAGTGACGAACTCTATAGCATCATCTGCACTGGAATGGGACCCCCTCGTAGTCAAGGATCTAGGTATGATTTTAATTCCTCCAATGCAGGGTGACTTGCACCTGCAGCCCTCCTCTGATGTCTAAGTGTACCTAAATCTGTGCGTAGGCCATAACCCCAATTAAGAGTTATGAACTATCATAATCTAAGAAGGTGCATAGGGAGTTCCCAATTCTCTTGAAGATGTCCTCAGTCTAGAAATGGAGTGGAAGATCGGGGAGATGAACCCAAATTATCCTAGCCCCAAGCAATTCTCTGTCTAGGTCAAATAGCGGACTCCACCTCCTTAGCATTACTGGGGCCTATTCAATATGCCAGAAGGAGGACAATACCTAATTTGTATGTTCTATTCATGCAAAACGTAGAGAAAAATAGCCACAGACAAAGGCTTGTATGAAAGGAAGATCAACTAGATGTTGGCCCAAAATTTCCACGACCCATTGCTTTAGTCTTGCTACAGAGTAATTCTATCCCCTAACTCTGCCCATCAGGACTATCACAACCATGTCCATGGTATCTTTCCACTGGAAGTCCTCCTTCCAATCAATGAAAACCTCTTGCACCTTGGGTTTAACACACCTCAACCTCTTTCTAGGACTTGGCTCTGCAGCCTCTACACACCCTTCAACTTCATCGAAATTAGGGTTAGAAAGGTTAGGGTTAGGATTTGGGGGTGTTGGGTTTGGCCTAGCAGGGATAATGCGAGGTGGTGGAGGGTTAGAGGGAAGAGAGGCCGGAAGAACCAGCCGCTAGATCAAAGTCTGAGTTCCTGGTTGCAAAATGTTGGGAGATCGGCACCAGGGGAGGAACGACAGAGGGCAGCCAAGAGGACGACACTTCAGGCAAAGCAATGACTGCACTAGTCGAACCTGTGAGTGGCAAAAGCAAAGCGATAACCTTGGTTATTTCTCTGTTGAACAAGAAGTAAGCCTCAGAGCTACACTACATGCTGAAAATGGATATGCCTTCGAGTGGTCCTCAGAGTAGTCTATTAGGTCAGTCTCCATTGTTGCCCTTGGGGTTACACTAGCTACCACCGTCTTCCAGAGTAACCTTCATAGGAGGGGACCAACAACTGTGAAAATCCAATGAACGGTAAGGTTTCAGTCATGGTCATGGGGGATAAGGTAGTTGCATATCGAATGGGAGGAGTGTAATGGTGTGGAGCCAAGCACCTGTTGAGAACGGGCCTAGTCTAGTGGAGGCATGTACTAGCTATACTGCAGAGGCCCTACCGCATGTCAGGATGTAGTCGCGCGAAGGTTTCCATCCATGGCTCCATCCTCTATTTTCTTATTCTCGTGATATTCATAAATGCATTAAGTTGTATATCAGATTGATTAAATGATGTTACAATGAATTCTTTTATTGGATGAGGTGTTGACTGAGTGTTTTCTAGGAGTGTTATTTTCCTTATGCAAGAATGATTTCAGCGATTGAGTGGTTTTATTTGCAATGGGTGGTTTTATTCTGAAAGAGTATTTTCTTTTCAAAACTGTGTGTAGAGTATGTCATATGTTGGAGTGTAACTGCAATAGATTTGGTGTGATGAGAGTGAACAATTATAATGACATGAATTTGGGAGTTTAAAATTAAATAGTTATAGTTGGGATTGCTACCTACATATACTTTGCATGATAACCTTGAAATAAAACACTTACCCTAGTTGAAAATTTATTTATGAATGTGATTAATTGATCGTAATTTAAAGACAATTAATTCTCCCAATAATTATGTTTCTTTTATATTAAGGGTAAGGTTGCATGCAACATGTTAGAAATTAAATAACATAGTAATGGAACACATAAAATATTGTGAAAACACAAATATAGAAAAGAATAAAATAAGAGAGACACATATATACATGGTTCACCCAATTTGGGCTACATCCATGAGGAAAAAACCAATACTTCTTTTTATATTATCCAACAAACTTAAGGGATACAACCTACAAAACATATCTTGTAACTTCCTCTTCACTCTAACAGTCTTCTCTATTTTTCTCTCACACAAAATAATACATAGCCACAATACAATTCCCTCATATAAAATAAGGGTTTCCTTTTAAGGAAAAAATCTATAAATTAACACAATTTATACCATAAAATATCCTTCCTAATAAAGGACACTGTGAAATTACAATATTTCACAAGGAACATTTTCTCAAAAAAAATTATATTGGGGGTGATGCTCCTGAACCCCATAGAAGGGGGGCTCCAAAGCATGTTTCTACCCCCCCTGAATCCCCCTGCAACACTAGTTCCTGGGAAAGCCCCCCACATCCCTGCTCCCCACCAGGGACTGAGATCCAAATGAGGCTAAAACAAGACCTTTGAAAGAAGAAGAGATTTAGGCTCCACTCCCAACCCAACACTAAGGATATTATTTTCATTTTATGACTAAGACCCATGTTTCCAAACATGATACCTATATTGGTTAATATTAATAAAACTAGGGTAACTGCAATCCTCCCCCCATGTATTGAAAAAAGAAAAGTGTACAAATTCCCATGAGGTTGTGTCAAGGGACCATATAGATTATTGTGGTTATGTTTGCTTCCACATTGTTGCAAAGGCCTATAAACACTCATTCTTCCAATTCAAATCACTCACACAAAAAAACGAAAATGGAAAAAAATAAGGTTTTGCGAGCCCCCTCAAACACCATTGGCCTTAAATATGGGATCATGTTATGGGATTGAACGAATGTAGAGAATTGGCCTGCAACAAAGGAAATCGTTCATAATTAAATATAAAACCTAACACACACACACACACACACACAACACACACACACACACACACCATATATATATATATATTATATATAATATATATAATATAATATATATATATAATATATAGATATGGGGTTTAAGAAAATGTATACATAAAAATGTGTAATTGTTAGAAATTGTAGCAAGAAAGGATCAACTTGACTTGTTCCTTAGTCAAATTGAGTAATTATATTTTCCACATCGGCAAGATGGCTTGGATGGTAGTCGGCTTGAGTAACATGTCCCTGTCACTTATTTAGATGAGAAAATTCGAGTTTGTAGGATTGGAGTAGAATTGTGCATGTAGTGATTTCTAAAATTTAGCAGTCATGTTCAGTTACTTTCAGTTAAACTCATTTAATTGAGCTCAAGTAATTAATTGAGTCAGTTGAAGATCAATTGAGGAGCAAAACTATTGTGAACTCACTGATCTCTTAGATAAACTAGTCAATCAACTAAAAGTAGCCTAGACATGCAGGTAATTCTAATTTCCTTGCTAGAGTTGAGGAAAAGGTACATTGTAATCATAAATTGTATACTAGTTGAGTGTATAGGCTTGGCAATTAAGCAGGTGATCTATTCCTTGGGAATTACGCAATGAAATAGGGAATTCCCCTATTATTTAGGAGCTCAATTTCTCCTAAATTGGGAAAGGAAATAGGAGGAAGTCGATGGCTTCAATTGGCTAAGTGTTGGACAAAGCAGGATAGTGAGTAGTAGAATAGGTTTACAATGCAGGGTGTGATTCACAGTTGAAGCAAGACATTGTAATAGTTTCTCATTCTCATATGATTAATGAAAAGAAGTGAAGGGTTCCCTTGTAAATCATTGTGTTCTTGTTGTTTTGATGCTTGCATGTCATTGCATGTGTTTCTAAATTGTGATTTCCATTCCACAAAATTGCAGAGGAAATTTGTAATATCTTGGTTTCAGTTCAAATTCATTAGTACTAGAAAATTTCTATTAATTTATGCATGGTATTAAAGCTCAAAATCACAATAGAAACTAGTAAATAGATCTTATCACTCAAAAATTTTGATTTGCAGATTCAGTAAAACAATTTTCTTCTGTGAGGGAAAATGTCTTTCAACAGATTGAGATTGGAGTATGCCTTGGAGGGAACCTAAAATTTCATAACTTTGAAAGATAGGATGGAAGTTGTACTTGATGATAATGGAGTGCTAGACTACACCAAAACCAACAATATCATATGCGCAATAGTTAGCCCAGTGGAAGAAGGATACCGCAAAAGTCAGGAGGATAATCCTGGAAGGTGTGAGAGACCACATAGTCTCGAATTTACATGGTAAGGAAACTCCATTTTGTATGTGGAAGACCCTCACTTATTTGTTCAAAAATAACAGCGATGCTAGGAAATGGGCATTGAGGGACAAGCTCAGAAACATCTGATTGCAGAAAAATGAAGCCATTCCTCATTAACTCTCTAGATTCAATCAAGTTCAAGATGAAAATGGAGGAGTAGGAGAAAATGTGTCCTATTCTAAGCTAGTGATCCTGGCTCCCCTAGGCCTTCCAAAATCCTGGCACAACTATTAGGACTCTATAAATGAAAGGAACAAATTTCCAAATTGGGAGAGAATTTGGTCCAATTTGGTATAGGAAGAAATTAATAGGACCACTAGAGATTGAATAACATCCAAAGTTGAGGAGGAAGAGAATTCTTCTTCGGTTGGGAAGGGAAAGAAATCTAAGGGAAAGAAGGCCCAAATCGAGCTAAATTCCAGCCAAAACAATGGTAAGAAGAAGGACCTAAGTAAGATAACACGTTTACACTGCCACAGATATGATCACTATGCAACAAAGTGTCCACACAAGGAGTAAAACAAGAAGTCTTCAGGAGGAGAATGAGGTGAGGCACTTGCCTCATAATTCGAATTAGACTTCACCGCTGATTTCATGCATGGAAAACAATATAATGGGGAGTGTATGGTACCCAGATTCAGGTGCCTCATTCCATATGACAAGATGCAAGGAATTATTAAGTAGCCTAGATGAGAATGATCTTCAAATGCACATTGGACTTGGGGATGATTGGAAGGACAATAATAAAGGAATTGGAAGTGTAACTTTAAGAGGAAGTCACACTCCCATCTTCGTCTGAAAGATTTTATTGTTGGGCCATGAATACGACCACTTTGTAACACTTATTTCATCCATTTTTACTCTTCTCTATTATATCATTTGTTATAATTTATCATTTAAATCCATTTTATAAATGATTTATGCTCTTATGGATGAATATTATTTATCTTCCTTTATTTCTAGTAAATTGATGATTATGCATGATTTTATCAATGATAGTTTCAATAAATTAGTTGTAACATTATTCACCATTTTTAACCTCCAAGATAATTTCTAGATTGAAGATTTGACCATTAAATGTGCCAACTTAGAAATTCACTAGAATAAGAAGTGATAGTTTTGCAGTTGAGATTCTGAGCAAATGAAGAAGAATTTGGAAAATCTGGAACATGGGTTTTGTCCAGAACGGACCCAGTTAACTTTTCTAAAGAACAGTTTGCCCAAATTCGGTTTGTACTGAGAGAAAAACAGGGTTCTGTGAGCACATTTTTCTTATATTTGTTGTTGCGGTGGTCCTCCAAATCTCAGCTGCAAAGCCAAATTCGTCTTGCTCTTATTAAGAGATGGATGAAAATATATCTTCTTGTTGATCAATTGGTTGGAAACAATCCAATTTTGTAATAGAAGCATGTTGTAATTATCTCTATTGTAACTGCTCTCTGATCTCTCTCTATTTAAATGAAAACAGAGATTAGAGAGGGGGATGGCTAAGAGAATGGAGAATTGAGGATTTAGAATTAAGAATTCATGATAGGATAGCAGGAAGAAAGGATTGTTTCATGCTGTAAGTCTCAAAGCTTCAGCTGTTGTAATGATTTCACCATTTAATGATTAATACCTGATTTGGGAGTTGTTGTTCATTCTTTTCATCTGAAGTAGCCCAGCAGCATCCGCTGGCGGCTGAGGGCCCAACCACTAGTGGATTATGCTGCTACTGTATATTATATCTTTGGTTTATGTGTGGCTTGCTCATCAGCTTGATTCGGTAATCTGATATTTTTTATTATTTTACATCATAGCTTTGTTGCGTTTGATCTATTAAGTGATATTGTTTTCTAAGACAGAACTATTGTATTGACTCTGCAACGTATCACTATTCTTTTAAGTGTTGATATAATACTGTTGGTCTTTACAGAATACTGCTGCTGCTTAATTACAGAGCCTCTGTGTTGTGCGCTTATTCATTGACATTACAAAATTCATCTTAGGAATTATGTTCTTTGCAATTGTTGGATCTATAAACAATGTTGTTCTATTTTGAAATGTAGTCGTACTCTTTCGAACTGAGATTGATAATTGGATCAGATTACTATTAAGGTGTGCCATGTGTATATATGGTTTTCAAGTGCTATTCTATAATTCATCATTAATCAATGTTGTTCCATTTTGGTGTGTTGTTCAATCCGTCCTTAAAAGTGAAGGATTTCCATTTGATTCCTGTAGGTCACGATTAGTGCATTTGATCTTATAGACTAAGGTGTTACTACTTGCTAGACTTAGTTGCTATTACAGTTTCTTGTTTGCTGTTCCATTTCAGGTTTGTTGTTCCATTTCCTATTATTTGTGTTATTAATTGCTTTGGTGTGCAGAACAATCTAAAACTATAGTGGGCATTGGCATTTGCTATCTAGTCCCCAGATTGATGATCTGTGCCTTGATTACTTTTGGTTACATCAATTTCCAAAGGGATGACTTATTGTTGTTGAACGCTTGTCTGATACATTGCTTATTTTTCCGAATGAATGATTTAGGCTTCAAGGTCTTTTGTTGTAAGTAGATTTTCTTTCAAACATCCGTTTACTTTTGGATTTTAAGCACTATACTGCAAAACATTACTCTTGAGTAAATAGCTGCCTCAGACTGAGTACACTGTTGAAATAGAAAGTCGTCCCTGGGTTGATAATTAATGTGAGGTAATTAGGAGTTAAAAAGACACATTTTTAGCGCTTGACATTTTGGTGCTGTTTCCGGGGAGAGTATAGCCATTTTTAAAAGAGTACTATGCATTCGATGAGTGTCTGTTAGGAAAGAATTGGGTATTAAAAACGGAAGGTAAGAACCTACGTACGTAGCATGTAAAAGTCCTGCTCCCCCACCCGCTTTTCAACAGAACTGTTAAAGAACTTAGAGTAGAAATAGATGTTTAAATTTTTGTTTGAATGAAAAAAATAGAAATTTTGAAAAACAAATCTCACGATTTCACTTAAGTGGTGATGTAAGCACCACCCATTTCACTAACTAATTGACAGGAACATTTGAAGAAGGAGCCTTAAATAAACACATGAAGAACATCTTCTACTATGGTAAGAAATGGCTTACATTTCTACTTTTGAATTTCCGATCAAAGATCTAGGAGGAGTGACACAAATGCACATAGTTCCCCCATCTCTACCAGATTTTCATGGCTTGACAAATGATCCAGATACATTCTTATTTGAGTTCGAAATACTTTGTAGAGGATATGATTATTGTACTAATGATCAAAGGTTGAAAGTGTTTCCTCTTACTCTAAAAGGAGCAGCTCTCTAATGGTTCATGAGCCTAGGTGGGAACTGCATCCAAACATGGGAGGACATGAAGAACATATTCTTGAAGAAGTGCCAAGACTATTGCAAAGCCAATGAAGATATTTTCGATATGATACAAGGGGAAGATGAAAGCTTGGAGGAATATGTAGATCGATTTCAATACAACCTTCAAAAATCAAAATATAAGCATCTGGAAAAAGAGATCTTAAAAACACTCCTTCTTAAAGGAATCAAAGATGAATTTTTAGAACTCTTAAATCTGATAGGAAAAGGTGATGTTTTTCAGTTATCATCTGATGATGTTTGTGAGTTGTGCATAAGGTATTCAAGAGGAATCTTCAAGGCTGGTAAGAGTTCTAGAGATGTTTGTTCCTTCTTTTCTAAATCTGCTACAAGAATATGAGACATAAGAGCTGAAATCAATGCTTTATTTGAAAATTTTAAAGTTGATTTTATTAGCTTTCTAAATGAAAAATTGGATGTTTTGCTGGTTCATAAAAATGAAGAATTTGATGAAGTGTTTTTCCCTCATGACCAAAAGGAGCATCCCATAGATACTCACTCTTCCTTATCTAGGATGGAAGTGGCATATCCAAGAGATGGGAAAGCTGCAACAAGGCCTACAGGTATGGTTCAAAACACTTTTTCTCCATTCTCGTACTTGCATAATCCATTATGGAATAGTAATGTGTCAGGGCAGCCATGTCAATTTCAATATAACCACCACCAATCTTATCTACAAGATAGGCATGGTTCACCTTATGATTACATGACTACTCTCCCTCATCTTTTAGCACAAAAACATTCTCCATATTCTTCAGCAGCTCTTCCAAAACACCTTTCTTGCCCACCAAAACCATTCATACAACCCAATCAACCACATCATCAAAATGCTCCATTCCTTACACATTTTCTTTCTCAACTAATTCCACACCCTCACCATAATAAACCAGTACAACATGCTTACAGTGTTGAACTGCCAAATTTACCCACCCTTTCCCACCCATTCTATCTCACATGCACCATTAGAGAAAACTTACAATGAGATTCAGAATGTTTCAAATTCAAAAATTGTAGAAGTTATGGGAAAAAATGAAGTTTCTTTTAGTATGCACCAAGTCATTTTAAAAGCCCAAGAACTTCATGGTATGATGGCTATGGGAAATCAAGAAAGTAAAGGATATATTGGAGATTGGTTTCACTTCATTACTTGTTTGCAACATCACTCCATACTTCAACAATTTTTGACAACATCTTTTCAAGGGAAGTTGGCTTCTCATACCCTAATATTCATTAATATGCATTTTTCAAATTTGGGTATGTGCATACATGAAGCCCTATTTCAAGAATGGTTCCATTGGAAGTACTCATATACGTAGTCATATTCATTTTTCAAATCAAAGTAGGATAGTGGAGAAAATAAAATAAATAAAGAAATAAAACAAACACATTTTTTTTATTTTTGTAAAACTAGTTGTTTTTTTTTTGTTGCAACATGCTATCGAAATCAACATCAGTGATAAATGTTTCAATTCATTTGTTTATATAGATGATTTATAATAGAAATAATAGTTCTACAAACACTCATATTCATTTTTATCACTAATATGAAAAAATGCCTGAATATCATTTTGTTGGCTTGTGGGCTTGATGAGATTTCTGGAAAAATAGTTGGGACAGTCATGTTTTGAGGAAAAAAAAGTGAATATTTTTAAGACATGTTTCCACCCTAGGTAGCCCTTGATGTATACTTTCTAACCCAATTCGAACCACTCAATTTGGATTTGAAACGAAAAAGTTAGAAACAAAACATTGACAGGGTGTCTAGTGGGCAGCTCATGAATAGAATTGGCACAGTTAGTTTTTGGAGGCCTAAATGTTTGAATTTTTAAAACCTGTTACTATGGTATATTACCCTATGAATATAGTTTACAATTCAATTAGAATCACTCATTTTTGATATTGTATGGGAAAGTTATGATCAAAATGCCAACTGTCTATCGTAAATCAACACCCTTAAAACTTTGTTTTTCCGGTTGTTCCTTACAGTATTTGACCTATCAATTCTTCTTTTCTTCAAAAAGTATTTCTATTGGAGATAAATAAATTAATCTAATTTAATTTTCAATTTGAATAATTTGAATCCGACATTAAACGAAGAATCTATGCTTAAAACATTCAATGTTGTTTTAAGTGTGGTAGTTGAAAATGACTCTGTAATGCAGGTTGTTCTAACTAAAATTGACATTTCATATCATTGAATTCTTAAAACCTGTTTCTATTGGAGATACACCTTTGAATTAACTCTCATTTGGCTTTGGAATCACTCAATTTTGACAAAAAACAAAGAATTTGTGATTAAAACACTGTTGGTTAGTATGGTCGACCACTACTCTCCCGCAAGTGACAAATAAATTTTACTTTGTTATTTTCTCAATGGATTTGTTATATAGAGTAACTAATTGTTATTATTTTGCATAATTCTTGGATTAGGGGAGCCTGATCACCTCTCTTTATCCATGATTTAATGTTTTATTGCAGGTAGACACTCGTTTTTTTGCAGGTCCTGGGAAAATAAAGAAGGTCAATTTATGGACAAGTGATTTTTGAAAGAAATTTTAATGAAACAAAGGGAGTTTCATCCAACTCATTACCCAACGGATTCATAATAGAATAAATGAGGAATTTATTTCAATCTGAATATTCATGTCTTATCATTGCTGCCAAAACATTTTTCAAAGAGATCATTTTTTTTACATAATATCGTAGCTGATGTAACTTAATTTATTTATTTACATACTGCCTTTTATTGTTACTTTTTTGATTTCTCTTATATTTTTTGTTTCAGGTATTGCTTCATTCAAACTCTAACCCATCCTCAGCATCAATATAATGAACAACTAATTCATTCTTTGCGTGCTTGCATTTTATGCTTGTACATTTTGCTGTTCATTTTTTGAAGGAACAACATTTGTGTGCACTTTTGTTGTTTCTGCTGTTCCTTTTCTAAAGGGAAAACATTTTCGTTTTGCTATTCTTTTTTCAAAAGAACAACACCTTTTGTGTCAGCCATTCCTTTTTCACAGTTCATTTTGTTGTTCATTTTCCACTGTTCATTTTGCCGTTCCTTTTCCATGATTCATTTTGCTGTTCCTTTTTCACGGTTCATTTTGTTGTTCCTTTTCCAAAGGAACGGCACTTGCGTTTTTGCTGTTCCTTTTCCAAAGGAACGACACTTTTCATTTTTGTTGTTCCTTTTCCAAAGGAACAACACTTGCGTTTTTGCTGTTCCTTTTCCAAAGGAATGACACTTGTCATTTTTGCTGTTCCTTTTCCAAAGGAATGACAGTTGCATTTTTGTTGTTCCTTTTCCAAAGGAACGATACTTTTCATTTTTTTTGTTCCTTTTCCAAAGGAACGACACTTGCATTTTTGTTGTTCCTTTTCCAAAGGAACGACACTTTTCATTTTTGCTGTTCCTTTTTCCAAAGGAACGACATTTGCGTTTTCACACTTTTTCGTGTGTATTTTTGCTTTTTGGTGTGCATTTCCTTTGTTGTTCCCTACAAAGAACAACACTTTTTTTGAGTGTTTTTGATGTTCTTTCAAATGAGCAACACTTTGGGAGTATTTTCGAGAGCAACCCTTTCTTCCTTTTGTGGGATTATTCCTAGTCCATCTCAACCACATTTTACTGATTTCCTTTCATGGCATGAAGTACACTATTTTTATGAGGACGAGAATTATGGGATTCTATTGAAGTGAGTTAATATCATTCACGTTATGATCTTTAACAGGACATCTCCTTGATGATAGATTCTTTTAAAAAAAGACACAATTATTTATATACTACTTTACTGCATTGTTTTCTGTTGAACATAATATTGATTGATCATCTTAATACCATGTTGGTTCCACCCTTCCTAGTTATAATCTTCTCTATCTATAATAAATGAGATTATGGGTATATTTTTTTCTATTGACATGTTCAACTTCTTCCACCATCTCTACTCTTAAGGAGTACTGAGCCTCCCTCTTTTTATCATAAAAATGTGTAATAACAACAAAATTTTGTCCGCAGATGGAGGATAGGGGGTCTCATTACAAGCCAACCTACCATGTTCATAAGGCTGTAACCAAGTGACATTCCCATTATGGCCACCACACCAGGGTTATGATCCATTGGATAGCCAACTTATCCTTGGAACAGGAGGTCTCATCACGAGCCCACCTGATCACTTTTTCTACAAGCCAATGAATGGCAGTGTGGTTATCTGGTTACCACACCAGCACACTGATCTCTTCTGTAGAACAACACTAAAACTTTCTAGTTATAAATTGAGGATTCTGGCTCATATGGTTAAAAAGCAACCCTGTCGAGGCTATGGACGCTTGCTGGCAGCAGAGGCTCTGCTTATGGTATTGAAGTTATATCTTATCGTCAATTATTACTATAATACCATTTTCTTATTCTTTTTTTATTAGAGAAGTTATTTCCTTAATTTTTTCCCCATTTTGAACCTTTATGCATGAGAAATTGTTTTATGATCAATCGCATCATTTTCAGTTAGAATACCATCAGTAAAGCATCCTTTTGGCATATTGTTGTTCTTTTTCTCTCTTTTCATAACTTATCATCAATCCAAAGCATCCTCTCTTTTATTCATAACTATCTTTATACACTCTACTCTCATTATAACCATAACTCTCGCTGTCCTATCATTGATATGTGTACTCTACTACTATATTGTTCATTCCCTTGCCTTGCCATCAACATAACACCTTTCATAGGCTTTATGGTCATGGAATCCCTTTTTCAATTGGAGGGGGGAATGTATGCATTATGGGATTTTATGCGATATGATTACTGCACTCTGCCATAACTTGTTGATTTGACAAAATATTAGTATTGCATGTATACAAAAGTTTTTCTGATTGAAATTTTTGCATGCATCTTATCTATTGTTATTCAAACCCAACACTATGGATTCAAGAACATTGTATGCACAAGTGTGAATTTTTTATAGGAGAACAACAAGTATGCAGGAGAAATTCTATTCACAGCATGACCACACTATTGCAACTAACAGAAGCGGCTCGAGCAACTTGCAAACATGAACAATTCTTCAGACATTATGTGCTTACCTAGATTCCACCTTTTGCATCACTTGCAGCACCAACTTTGCCTACATCAACTTCAACAACTGCCAGTACATATATGTCATTCCACATTTTTCTTTTAGGAGGTAAAACTTGAGGTAAAATAGCATAATTTTCTGATTTATTACAAATTTAGGAGAATTTAATGAAAATCCATTGACCACTATCTATCATCCTTCAGTCCACATCTTTACCACTTCCCATTTTTTTTTCAGTAGCATATCATCTTGGGGGAGTGCTGCTTTCATTCATTTCTTTCTTATAACCATGTCATTCATAGTCTTTATCATCCATTAATATTCTTATTCATTATCAACACCTCCCTTATTCCATGTTGTTCTACACCAAGCATAGAATTCAACAGCTGGTAGCAACCGCCTCTATTTTTTTTCTAGCATTGCATGAGGGCATGCTAATTCTTCAGAGAGGGGGAGGAATTGCTATGCATGATGGATGTTTTCTACTTTCTTTCTCATTTAAGGCATACAATTACAGTGTAAAAATTGATTTCCATAATACTTTTAAAAACTATGAATTCAATTCTTGTGATTTCTGGAAAACACAGACATATTATTAAAATACACATACCCAAGTAATTTCAAGTTAAATTGGTTCATAAAATTTCGGAAATCATGCACTCTCAACTACAACCATTTTGTTTATATCTCATGATCTGTGCATCAAAATGATCTGATTTTTGGATCATAGAAGCATTAATATATTTCAACAAAATCAGGTTCATAGTTTTTGGGAAAATGGTTAATGAAGGTCGTTGTCACTTATATCATATTTTGCTGCAACTTCATTGTTATGCCTTCATCAATATTGCTAAAATTAAATATTCATTAATTGAGGAAGAATTCATTTGTTCTATCCATTTCCTGAGCTGAGATGAAGAAATTTTTTAGTGCTTGGTTAACACATGGGTTTTCTCTTTGGGTTGCGTGAGGACATGCAATATATTCAGTTTTTGTTGCATGAGGACATGCAATATATTCGGTGTGGGGGTAGGTTGGGCCATGAATACGACCACTTTGTAACACTTATTTCATCCATTTTTACTCTTCTCTATTATATCATTTGTTATAATTTATCATTTAAATCCATTTTATAAATGATTTATGCTCTTATGGATGAATATTATTTATATTCCTTTATTTCTAATAAATTGATGATTATGCATGATTTTATCAATGATAGTTTCAATAAATTAGTTGTAACATTATTCACCATTTTTAACCTCCAAGATAATTTCTATATTGAAGATTTGACCATTAAATGTGCCAACTCATAAATTCGCTGGAATAAGAAGTGACAGTTTTGCGGTTGATATTTTGAGCAAATGAAGAAGAATTTAGAAAATCTGGAACATGGTTTTTGTCTAGAACAGACCCAATTAAATTTTTTAAAGAACGGTTTGCCCAAATTTGGCTTGGACTGAGAGAAACACAGGGTTCTTTGAGCATGATTTTCTCAGATTTGTTGTTCTGGCAATCCTCCAAATCTCAGATGCAAAGCCAAATTCGTCTTGCTCTTATTAAGAGATGGATGGAAATATATCTTCTTGCTGATCAATTGGTTGGAAACAATCCAATTTTGTAATAGAATCATGTTGTAATTATCTCTATTGTAAATGCTCTCTGATCTCTCTCTATTTAAATGAAAACAGAGATCAGAGAGGGAGATCTCTCTCTGACCATTAAATGTGCCAACTCAGAAATTCACTAGAATAAGAAGTGATAGTTTTGCAGTTGAGATTCTGAGCAAATGAAGAAGAATTTGGAAAATCTGGAACATGGGTTTTGTCCAGAACGGACCCAGTTAACTTTTCTAAAGAACAGTTTGCCCAAATTCGGTTTGTACTGAGAGAAAAACAGGGTTCTGTGAGCACAATTTTCTTATATTTGTTGTTGCGGTGGTCCTCCAAATCTCAGCTGCAAAGCCAAATTCGTCTTGCTCTTATTAAGAGATGGATGAAAATATATCTTCTTGTTGATCAATTGGTTGGAAACAATCCAATTTTGTAATAGAAGCATGTTGTAATTATCTCTATTGTAATTGCTCTCTGATCTCTCTCTATTTAAATGAAAACAGAGATTAGAGAGGGGGATGGCTAAGAGAATGGAGAATTGAGGATTTAGAATTAGAGATTTAGAATTAAAAATTCATGATAGGATAGGAGGAAGAAAGGATTGTTTCATGCTGTAAGTCTCAAAGCTTCAGCTGTTGTAATGATTTCACCATTTAATGATTAATACCTGATTTGGGAGTTGTTGTTCATTCTTTTCATCTGAAGTATCCCAGCAAAATCCACTTGTGGCTAAGGGCCCATCCACTGGTGGATTACACTGTTTCTGTATATTATATCTTTGGTTTATGTGTGGTTTTCTCATCAGCATGATTTGGTAATCTGATATGTTTTATTATTTTACATCACAGCTCTGTTACGTTTAATCTGTTAAGTGATATCGTTTTCTAAGACATAACTATTGTATTGAATATGCAACGTATCACTATTCTTTTAAGTGTTGATATAATACTGTTGGTCTTTACATAATACTGCTACTGCTTAATTACAGATCCTCTGTGTTGTGCACTTATTCATTGACATTCCGGAATTCATCTTAGGAATTATGTTCTTTGTGATTGTTGGACCTATAAACAATAATGTTCTATTTTGAAATGCAGTCGTACTCTTTCTAATTGAGATTGATAACTGGATCAGATTACTATTAAGGTGTGCCGTGTGTATATGTGGCTTTCAAGCGCTATTGTATAATTCATCATTAATCAGTGCTGTTCCATTTTGGTTTGTTGTTCAATGCATCCTTAAGAGTGAAGGATTTCCATTTGATTCCCATAAGTCACGATTAGTGTATTTGATCTTATATACTAAGGTGTTACTACTTGCTAGACTTAGTTGTTGTTACAGTTTCTTGTTTGTTGTTCCATTTCATGTTTGCTGTTCCATTTCTTAATTGTTGTTCCATTTCCTGTTAGTTGCATTATTAATTGCTTTGGTGTGCAGAACGATCTGAAACTGTAGCGGGCATTGGCATTTTCTATCTAGTCCCCAGATTGATGATATGTTCCTTGATTACTTTTGGTTACATCAGTTTCCAAAGGGATGAGTTATTGTTGCTAAACCCTTGACTGATACATTGCTTATTTTTTCGAATGAATGATTTAGGCTTCAAGGCCTTTTGCTGTAAGTAGATTTTCTTTCAAGCATCTGTTTACTTTTGGATTTTAAGCACTATACTACAAAACATTACTCTTGAGTAAATAGCAGGCTCAGACTGAGTACACTCTTGAAATAAAAATTCGTCCCTGGGTTGACAATTAATGTGAAGTAATTAGGAGTTAAAAAGACACATTGTTATCGCTCGACAGTTATGTATGTAACTGGGTTGAAGAATACTTTGTTCTATGTAGCTATATAGGAGGATATAGGACATGATGTTATTTTCAATAAGGGGAAAGCCTTTCTGAGACATGTAGCTACCAATCAGGTGAAACAAATTAGAGTTATAGTAAAATATATTTACAAAATTGAGGTGGAAACTTGTGTTGCACTAAGTAGCAAGGTGAAAAATGTGCAGCGTCTAGGTGTTAGAGAAATCTGGCATGGGTGCATGGGGCATTTACAACATGGGGCCTTAAAAATCATGTAGCTGATTCCCATCAGTCTCTTGAAATGTACCCTTGATTAGCATGATGTCTGCAAGGGATGCACACTAGGGAAGTATGTCAAATCCACCTTCCAGAGCTGAGATAGTAGAGCAAGAGAAATATTGGAATGAGTCTACTCTAATGTATGTGGACCCTTTCCTATAGCTGCTACAATAAATCATAGATATTGTGTAAGTTTTGTTGATGAATTTCCTAGAAAATGTTGGATTTTATTCATGAGGAAAAAGGATCAAGTGTTTTCCAAATTTGTTAATTCAAAGCATTGGCTGAAAAGGAGACTAGTAAAAAATTGAAATCCCTAAGAACTGACAATGGAGGAGAATTTGTTTCTAACATATTCAAGGAATTTTGTGTAAAGGAGGGTATTAGAAAAGAACTGATACCACCCCATAACCCCTAACAAAATGGGGTGGTTTAAAAGAAAAATAGAAGCATAGTGGGAGTAGCAAGAGTGATGTTACATGATCAAGGGTTGCCATTACATTTATGGGCAGATGAATACAACATTGTAGTGTATTTGCAGACACGAGCCCTCACAAAATACTTGGCATGATCAAACCCGAGGAAGCTTTCTTTGGGAGAAATCTAGATGCATATAATTTTCAAATTTTTGGAGCTACTATGTATTTTCATGTCTCCAAGGATAACATGAAGAAATTGGAGTCTACAGATGAGATGGAGGTTTTTGTAGGATACATGTAGACTCCACATAACTATAGGGTTTATTTTCCCTAACTCAGGGTAACAATAGTGAGGAGAGATGTCAAATTTTATGAGGATAAGGTGATCATATGCTCTTTAGAGTGGTAGTTGAGTATCCCACAAGAGGAGAAGCTTCTAGTTCCAAAGGAGTAGCCTCATGTAGAGCTTGAGGATATTGTGGAGGAGAAAATAGGAGGCCGAGTGGAGGCACCCTATGGTATACCTACGGGGGATAATATGGGGTACAGAGGGAGGTACCCAAGAGAATAATGTAATTTAATAATGTGAGGATGATAAATAAATGAGCCATAGCTAATAAATAAAGTGGTTAACCAAATTATGCAAGGGACCGCAAGTAGTTAGGTAATAATGTGATAAGCCCATGGCATTAGATTTATGGTGCTGAGAGATCCATGCTAATTACCCATGGTATTGTATGTATGAAGACTATATAGAGGATAAAGACTCTTCACTGAGGGATGTCAATTATTGTTGTATTAACAAGAATATGGCTTGTGCAGTGATCTCCTTCCTTAAGGAGTAGTTGTATAATGTTACCCTACCTCAAGGGTTTTATCAATAAAGAATAATTTTCATTATAGAAATCTCTTGTGTTATGTTTTGGGTATCTTCTACAAGTTTATTATAAGTGTTGGTCATATCTATTACAAGTTAGATCAATAAAGAATCATTTTCTTGCATTATTTCTCTATCTTGGTGTTATTTCTCTGGTATATTATCTCTTATAATATTTGCAGGTTAAATCTACTACAAGTGGTATGAAATTCAATATATCAACTCTAATACCACTTGTAGTAGATTTGAATTGAAAAGATATAGCAATGGAAAATATGTTCAAGAAATTATACAAGAGATGATAGAACTGAAATATTTTATTAATTGAAAAACCCTTGAGGTAGAGTAACACCATACAACTACTCCTTAATGAAGGATATCACTCCACAAGCCATATGCTTGTCAATACAAAATACTTGGCATGTCCTAATGAAAAGTTTTTAGCCTCTATATAGGCTTCATACGTAAAATACCATAGGTCTCTTAATACTATAAATCCAATACCATGGGCTTATCACATTATTGCCTAACTGTAACAGCCCAAAATAAATATCTAATTAACTTATTAACATTAAATTTAAATCAGAGTGGCACTTACCTAGCCAAATAACATATAATTAATTAACTAAATTCAAACTATGAAGATTTCTTACCTGTGCTTACCTGTGGTAGAAGTAGGCTTACGGCAACAAGGTTTTGGGGACGACTCTCCACCCAACCATAGGCTCAATTGCGTAAGGATTTGCTACAACTGGCCACCCCTGAGCCCTCAATCAACGTACTACTGCCAGTGACTCCTAAGTCTTAGAACACTATTCTCCCAAGAGAATGAAAGATAGAATATTGGAAAGATGGAATGCAAGAATGCCTCTCATCTTCCTCACCATCTATTAAATAGAACAACATTGGAAGGGGAATCACATGCACA
>APFE030702884.1:161736-177254 GCA_000404065.3 Pinus taeda | reverse complement strand
CATTTTATTTTGATTGAACTAATGACATGATAGAATCATCTTGTCCTTTTGTTGAAGCAGCAAGGATACTGGGTCTCATAGTCATTAGCTCATTGTTTGGTTATTGCATTTTATTTTGATTGACACCTTAGAAAACCAACAAGAACAAAACCCCAAAAACAACAAAAACTATAAAACAACGAAGTAAGAGAAAGGTTAACTAAGCACATATAGTGCACCACACTTCATCAGTTTACGATACCGGATTGATAATTTATGTAGAGCAATTTAAGATGTTAAATTGACTAGACAGTGCTATGGGCCTGAACTTATCCAGAGTATTTGGCTGATCTTCTTTGGGAATGAAAGCTATGAAGGTTTCATTTAGAGACGAAAGAAGCCAATTTATAGTCTGAGATTCTTCCACAACTTTCCAAACCTCCATTTTGATGAGATCCCAGAAGTGATGGAAATGGTTGGAGGTAAATCCATCAGGTCCAGGGGCTTTCCCATCTTTCAATTGAGCTATTGCTGATTCGACTTCCAGAAGAGTAACCTGTAGAAGTAGTAGCTAATTATGCTCTTCTGTTATAATTTTAGGCACATGTTGAAGAATTTTGTTTATGGCTGGTTGCCTGTTTACTTGAGGCTCTTGATGTACAGATTTAAAATGGGTGAGGAGTTCTCTCTCAATGTCATCATGTTCCTCCATTATTTCTCCCTACTGATTCTGAAGTTGTGCAATGTTATTATGCATTTGTCTCTGTATGGTGGTGCGATGAAAGAATTTGGTATTCCTTTCCCCCTCTTTTAACCATATGATTCCCCCTCTTTTAACCATATGATTCTTGATTTTTGCTTCCAAAGTACCTCCTCTTGCTTACTTTTGTCTTCTAGCTGAATAAGAAGATCTTGTTCTTGATTTGCTAGAGTTTTGGCTCTCCCTTCCTCGATAATTCTTTGTTGGAGCTCAATCATGCTTTGCTCAAGTGTTTTTTGAGCTTGAAAAATATTTCCAAAGGTGGAATGATTCCATTGCTTGATTTTCCGTTTGAGATTATTTAGTTGTTGTTGGAATTGATACATGGTTGATCCTTCAGGAGGAGTGAAGTTTTCCCAAGCTATTCTGACCATATTTTTGAAGTCTGGATGAGAGAGCCAGAAAGCTTCAAATCGGAAAGGCCTTCTGGTAGAGTCTCCCAATCTTTGCCACTGAAGTGAAATAGGCCAATGGTCCGAGCTTGACAAAGGCAAGATTGAGGCCGTGATGTCTCCGCCCAGGTGAATGGCATTGTCTGAAATGAGAAATCGATCCAACCGAGATGTAATTTGTTGGGATCCTGATCTTCTGTTATTCCAAGTATAGATTTCATTATTGAATGGTAAATCTATCAGCCAATTGTTTTGTATGTAGTCTCTAAAGTGGCTACTTTCATTGTCTAGTTTGACTTTGCCACCTTTTTTCTCTTCCAGTTTAGTAATAATGTTGAAATCCCCACCTGTGATCCATAGTGGGTGTGTTCTGGTGGAATTGAGAGATTCCAATGTGTTTAGCAGCGCAATCTTTTGCAATGAGTCCTGAGGAAAATATACATTTGACAGATGACCATGTATATTGGTTCCTATGATGTGGAAAGTGGCCTGTATGAGATGATGAGAGGCATGAAATTCTATGAGTAAGATAGCTTGCGTATTCCATGCGATGGTGAGTCCTCCCGAGGTGCCAGAAGCATCCACCGCAACTGGATGACATCCTGGCCAAGCTCTAGATAGAATGTAACCCAATGTATTACTGTTGCATTTTGTTTCTTGCATAAAGAATATTTGTGGTCTTTCATGCTATATCATGTTTTTTATCATTCTGTATTTCCCAGGGCTATTGATACCTCTTAAATTCCATGAGATGAGCTTCATGGCTGACTAGTGGGTAACAACCTATAGTACTTAGTTAACTTGGAATATCTTTCTGACTCCACCAACATTTCCCCGATGATGATGGTTCTTTGCAGATCTGTCTTTCTTCCCCTTTTCTTGCTATCTTTGTGGAGATTTTTCCCGTCCCAGCTGCTGCCTGGTTGTATGCCTAAGGTTCTCTGCTGATGCACTCTTGAAAGGACTACTTCCAAATTTTCAAGCTGTCTATTTGGAATTTTGTTAAACTCTTTCTTTCGGTAAGCTTGTTCAAGACTAAAGATGTCTAGGTCTCCGAGGTCAAAGCTCTCTGGTTCCTCGCTTGTTCAAGACTAAAGATGTCTAGGTCTCTGAGGTCAAAGCTTTCAGGTTCCTCGTCCATGTGGCCAAGTTGGCTGCTCTCAAACATTGAGTCAGTTGTCTTGGTAGGATCTAATAAAAAGCTGTCGATGTCCATTCCTTTTACCTGCCATATAACTATATCTGTCTCTTGGTTGGGGATGGAGGGAGAGGCTGCTATCTTTTGATCTATTTTCGGATCATGCAAAGGTATACTAGAATCAGTAGCTTGAGTTGAGGTAGATGGCGTGGTGGATGGTTCAACAGGTTTGGACGAATCTGCGTCAGGCATGGAATGTTGTGACAAAGTATCAAAGCTATTACTGGTGGAGGGTGCAGAGGAAGTGGGCATGGGGTTTTTGGGGGCAAATGGGGGCTTTTTGGCATGCTTCTTTTGATTGGTAACCTTGGTGAATCCTTTAAAATCAGACTTCTTCGAGTTATCATTGGTTTTGGGGGAAGCATTTAATGGACAATCTCGAAATAGATGGCCATCAGCATGGAATTTTCTACATTTGAAGGGCACATGTCCATAATCTATGGGCTGAATCCATTCAAAATCATCATGAAGTAGGCTTACCGAATCCGTGAGGGCTTTTCCTAGCCGCAGGTAAACGGAGATGCAAGCATACGAGGTATACCTTCGGAGCTTTGTTTCCTCTGCAATCTTTATGAATTCTCCTAGGCCATTGCCAATGTCTTCTAGCGATTCCCCATCTCAGTATTCCAGAGGTAGAGAGTACAATCGAATCCAAACCAGTGCCCCGCTGAAGTCTTCTTTATCTGGATTAAATCCTTCAATCCAATCCCTTAAATACAGACTCGCTGCATTGAAGAAATAAGGGTTGCCTTCTAATATTCTATTCCTATCTTCGATGCAGTTGAATATAGCATTGAAGAAACCTTTTGGCCCTAGCTGTAGGGTAACATATTCTTTTGGTTTCCATTTTGAAGCAATCCATCCCTGCAAGGCTTTCTCTGTTGGTTAGAAACCAATGAATTTACCTATAAGCGCATGATCCTTCATAAACTGTATTTGGGCATTGATTTGATGGCTTGGTAAGTCAATCTTGAGGCGCTCTGCTGCTATGGGCTTGCATGTGGACGATGTCACCTTCACGGGTTTTGCATTTTCCGTGGAGTCCTTCTCCTTCCCTTTGTTCGAAGCTTCCGCCTCCTGCTGCTGGGCGGATTGATTCAGCGGCTGTGTTGTTGTTCCCGATGATGGCTTTTCATTTTCATTGGTATTCAAGTTGGGATTTTGGCTGTCGTTGTAACCTATGGGGGCCTATGAATATTCATTACGTAGGCTTCGTCAATGCATTTGAACCAACGCTCGAGAGAGTACGTCGCTACAATGGAGGCCTGCCGCACTTGTACTCCTGTCATGGTAGGGTTTGTTAGAAACCATAAACTGGATAAATATCATGAGAAATCATTCAAAACACATTCAATTTTTCATATATATTATTGTTATTATTATGTTTTTTCAATAATACATATTGAAATTCCATTCAACAAATTTTTTATACCATGTTCACATGATATGTAACTTAGAATTCCATTAACCCAAAAAACCTTTAAAAAATCTAAATCATACTATTTCTTTATAAAAAATATCTCAAATAAAAACTACATTTAAATTATTATCAAAGTATTATTCTATCCATCAAAATTATTTATATAAACAAAAACATAAATTAAATTATACTTAATGGACAACATTGTATATTTAGTGATTTTCCCTTACATTTTATATTATAGATTAAAAAATAAACTCACATAAAAAAACATAAAACCAACTCATATAAAAGAAAAATATGGTCATGGCATGGCGTCTAACTCTTTTGAAAATTTGGGCAACTTTAAATGTTACAATAAATTACTAATTATTAAAATATAAATTGTAAATAATAAAAAATACATATTTTTTTTTATTAAAAATAAAATTATTGAATATAAAAATAACGTTTTATTTTTAAGTTAGAATTTTTTATTAACGACAAGATTAAATGTTTATAAAGTTATTATTTGAAATTCTATTGTTCTCACACTAACCTAGTTTGTTGAGCATTGTCATCAGTTCAAAGTAAATATTTTAAAAAAGATAAAAGTAAATATTTTAAAAAGATAAAAGCTAACCAGCCATAATCATAAAGGTAAGATATGTCAAAACACTGATAAAATGAACAAAACACCAAAGCAAATACTCAATCATTAGAGTTAATAGAAATTGGTTTGTCTGGTCCCATCCCAGGTAGGGGGAGGAGGGCCAAATAGACCGCTGATGTGTTGCTCCCAGGAGGGGGAGGAGGGCGAAATAGACCCGCTGAAGTGTTGCTCCAGGTGAGAGGTGAGAGAACCAGGCCTCCAACTATGCATATCCCTGTGCCAGACCACCGCCACTCTTTCCCGAAATTGACGCTGAAAATATTAGATTTGTGCCCAGACTACCATGACCACTTTTCATTCCTCCCGTCGAACTTTCTTGAGGGCTTCCAAATGCATTTTCATTGAATACCTTAATGGGACTGTGGAGGCGCGTGAGGAATTGTTTCTCTTATGCAGTGTATACCAATGACCACACTGGGGCCTCGAAAATCCCTCCTTTGTACCTATGTTTGGCCCCGCCTCTGTCCTTTTTTGATACCGATACCGACGTCGAGGATGCGCTGCTAGTCTGCTACCACCTCCTTCAAACCGAGAGCTTCTACATGGTGCCATGCACTTGCCATTCCACGACACCCACTTGATTCCTCTGGCGCTTTCTCTCCTCTCCTTATCCTTCAACTCCTCCTCATTGCCTGCTAGGTCCATCAAATTAACATGCCTCCACAACGGTATTAGACACTTATTCCCGAACCCGATGACTTGCACCGCCAAACCCCTCTCATGCAATAATTCGGGCCACCCAACATTGGTTCAACCCATACATTGTACACCACCCCTAGCGAAATTTGTCGTCAATGGAGACCCACCCGACACCACACACTTCTGTGCCCGTGGGTTAGGGAACCAGTTAGAGCCATAGGCCAAAAACCACGATAGGTAATCTGGGTAAAAGCTTCCTCAATTCCCTTCTAAAACTCCACTTAACTCCACCAACGAAACCAAGAAATGAACCTGTGATAGAACCCGCAACAAACCACAATTTATGTACTTCTCCTGAGGAAAGTCGTCGACTGATTGGGGTTCGAAGGCTCGCTCAGTTAGGAGGATGCCACAACGAGAACATGAATAGATATGAGAGAAAAGGCCCAAAGGTTCCCTGCTGCAACCGAATGCCACCCTTGTCACAGTGTAAGGGATGACATGTTGCCCTATCCCACCACCGATACGCATCAGCGAGGCGCCATTTTGAGTCGCACACCCTAGACTGCCATCGCCAAAATATCATTACAATGCCCATCGAGCTCCATAAAACTTCCATCTCCCACTTGCCTCAGCGTAAATGCACTTGAGCGAGGATGGTAGGTTTCATACAAGCTTTCTCCAGCGTACTCTGCCACATAGCCCATTTGTATGCCATTCACATGGGCTCAGCACCCAAAGTTCTCGGGTTCTCGGGTTATGCACTTCCATCGGGTAAAAATAATTAAAATTTTTAATATATATTTTCTACTAATTTTTTTGTTTGTTTGTCAAGTTGTTTATGATTTTCCAGGGTTGACTTGTTGCTTGACGAGTCGCGGCCTAGGGTTATCTAATCCATCAAAGTCACCCAGGGATCGCACTTGGCTTGGGCCACATCAACTCTAAGTTGACTAGATTTTTTCGCATGTCTCCTTCCCCTAACATAGGGCACAACCACCCCATGAAGTTTGATCCTAGTTCACCTCACTAATGAGACCTATCCTCAAATAGTTGTGCTAATAAAAACTAACAACATATATTTTATACTATAATATAAATTTAATTATCATTTTTTTAAAATAAAAATTTCAATTTCAATATCGATTAATCACCTTAATATCTTATTTAAACCTACTAAGTTGAGTTTGTTATAACATTTCGGTATATAAAAAATAGTCATTGATTATAATTTAAGTATTCAGAATACAAATTAAAAAAAGTGCATTAATATTAAAATTATTGTTAAATCATTAAATAATATAGATAGTTTCGTTTTTATCTTCATTAAATTTAATGTTGGCTAATCAATATATATACACATATAAGTATATATTTTTATACAAAATATTCATGTTAAAGTGAGCAATGAAGAACCCAAACCTACAATATATTATAGATGTTGTAATTTGATATTTAACATTTTGATTAAGTTAAATTATGTTAAAAACAATACATAAATAAATTTAAATTAAATAAAAAGATGTTGTAATGTGATGTTTAACATTTTGACTAAGTCAAATTATGTTAAAAACAATACATAAATAAATTTAAATTAAATAAAAAGATTAATGTAATGTAAAGATGTTGTAATGTGATGTTTAACATTTTTACTAAATCAAATTATGTTAAAAACAATATATAGATAAATTTAAATTAAATAAAAATATTAATGTAATGTAATGTAAATATTTTAACTAAGCCATAATAATAAAAAATAAAATAATTTATAAAAATAAAATAATAATATAGTAAAATAACCCATGGTATTGACTCATGGTATTTATGGAAGAAGTATCAAATCTCTTGAAATACAAATATCTTTTTAGATTTTGATTTTGTAAAACCTTTGAAGATCTAAAATTAAGATAAATCTAAACTAAGTTTTTAAAAAAATTAACTAATTTATATAAAATTTTAACAAACAAAATATTTAATTTTTGAAACATAAAAATATTATAATAAATTAAAAAAAAACCCTAATAATAATAAATAAGAAAATAAAATAAACCATATATATTTTAATTCTAAATATAATAATTTGTTTAAAAAAAAACTGAAATACAAATTTTACATGTGTAAAAAGATTTTAATCTCTCTTTCTTATAAAAATTAAAATCAATTAAATGAAATATTAGGTCGTGAATTGCATAGCGTTATAAAAATGATGATTATAAAATTGAAAGAAATAAGTTAGGGTGATGATTTTGTTATAATAAAAAATGATAAATATATGTATCTATATTACTTATAAACGAGTTCATATTGAAAATTAAAATTGTGTAATTAATATTTTTAATTTTAATTAATTTTTATTTGATTTTGGTCAAGGAAAAAAATTATGATTTTTTTTGTTTTTTTTAATTATTGGATAGTTATTTTAATATAGTTTTTTAAATTGAAAATACGAAATATGAAATATATTATATTTATATATATATATATATATTTTTATATTTCAAAAGTGTTATATAGTTTAAATTGAATATGAAATAATACATATATATATATATATTTTGGTCAAGTGTTATAATTTTGTATAACAAAATGTCACATGGTTAGTTGTACATATTTTTATGCAAGAATGTTATGTGGATTGTTGACCTTTAATTATTAGGATTGGGTGAATATTTGTAAATAATGTAAATAATAAATAATGGAGAATATGAATATGAAGAGACACTAGGATGTGAAGTCCAAGAGTCTCCCCATCCTTGTATATATCCATGAGCAATATTAATGAAGAAACACAATTAATTTGAGGAGTTACCCCTGACCTGACATGGTATCAGAGCCAACTCCATTTTTGGCTTCCCTTTCTGCCCTTGTAACTCCCTCCTTTACATACCTATTTTGCAGAACTGACACCTTTGCCATGCTCCTGAGGCTCGAACCCACATTCCATACATTGTCATATGCATTTTTTATTCCATTCTTGAATGTTGGCTCGAACGTTGTTGGTTAACGCTTGGTCTCCACCCATATTCCACGCATAGCTCCATACCTCACATACTTGGTGCATTGTTTTTATCAGAATTACCTCACAGTCGGCTCTGTTTATTACACAGTAGACCTTGGCCCTTCAACCCTTGACTATGCCTCCGACCTCCATACAAATATCCCCTGCTTACCATATCGTATACCGCGCTCCCAAACGTTGTTTCTGCTCCACGCTGCATTTTTTATAACAACGTTGGTTTAAAAACAATGGTTTACAAATGCCGCGGTTATCAATGCTACGCATACCTCAACCCTGCCATACCAACCTCCATACGCATCGGCCTCTCCCATACACATCAACCTCTGTGGTTAAATACACTACCATACTTGCCTATATCACGCCACAATTATTAACTATTAATACCTCTGCATAGTTAACGCCGTCTTCGCCCCTCTGCACCTGTTCCTTAGTTCGACTCCCGCAACTCCCATTGTCACAACATCAAAGATTGTCAAGGTATTGTAATCTCCAGTGCATTGAAGCTCCTGCTGATTCGATTTTGAAATTGGGTGAAATTCACTGCTATAATTCCGCAGTTCCACAAGCACAAGTTCAAGGTGTGAGGAATGTATATATTATGAATCACATTCAATTCCTTTTGAATATGGTGGTAATATTAAAGTTTGTTGAAATCTTTGGATGGTGAGAATTTTGGATGGTACATAATGATATTGTTTTTGAATGGTGGCATTTTTGAAGACTTGAAATTAGTTGAGTTTTTTTTGGATATATATTATATGGTTTATACGTTGAAGCCATCATATAATATATTTGTGAGTGGAAGAATATATGCTACATTAAAAATATTAATATAGTGAAATTTTTCCACCTAAACCAAAGATATCAAGAAAAAACGTGTTTGTTTTGGAAATCAAAAGCATATAGTTTTTTTTCTTTGGGAATGCATTCACTGATATCTATAGTTGGAGTAGTTCTATCTGGGAAAGAGAACTACCAGAATGATTAACAAAAATTAAGCACACTCTCATTTTCAATGAGTTGTGGAAAGGAGTTTGTGTAGGAGAAGGAAATAATGAACTTGCAAAGCCCACCTCAGATAAGGAGATCGTCATTTGAGAAAACAAGGACAATAAGGCCTATCCCTTGATTGCATCATCTGTAAATGAAGAGGTGAGTCATCATACTTAACCATTTTAAAATGTTTTTGAAGCCTTACAGAAGTTGAAGGAATTCTATGACTCACACTCTGAACTTGAAGTTGTCCAATTGATGATTAAATTGTTCAATCTTGAATTGAAATATGATGATACTCTTGCTTTAACATCAGAAGTAAGATCTATTATGCATGATATCAAAGCCATTGATGTTCAACTAGACATTCCTCTTATAGCTTTTGTCAAGGAACTTTATCTCACTTATTCAAATTATCTTGAGTCATTGCAAGAAAATGCAAACCTCAAAGGGATTACCTTTGACTCCCCTATGAAGAAATTTACTAAGAGAGAGAAATATTTTGGTAAGAAGACAACTCCTCAATCTTCTGAATAAGCTATGTGTCTTGCACATAGAGAGAAGAATTATGCTCAAGATTATCCTAGAGGAATATGTGGTAGAAGAGGAAGAGGAAGAGGAAGAAGAAATTTTAGAGGAAGGGGGGGCAGGCACTCTCAAGGAGAAAATTATGATCTTCATTACATACGTTGCAATAGAGATGGACATGATGCATAAATTGAGCAGGAAATAAGTCAAGACAAAGGTAAAACCAACGACAAAGAGAAAGGTAAAGCACCTAAATCCACTCACTATGTTGTGGCACATTGTAATATTGGAGTAACTGAAGACTTGTTTAATGCTTCACTCGCTTCTTGGAAAAATGATTGGTTGCTTCATTAAGGGGATACTTTCCACATGAATTTTAGAAGATATTTTTTTGAATAATTTACTAACAATGCTGATGAAGAAGTATAATTTGCAGACAAATCCAAACTCAAGCCATCAGGCTCAAATTGCCTGGTCTTTTATACTTTCTTCTACATGATGTTTTATATCTCCCATAGATGAGAAGAAAATTGTTGTCCTTTGTCCACATTTTCCAGCAAGGAAACTCCATTCATATGTTTGACGGAAAGGTTGAGGTCAGAAAAGCATCAGATCAATCACTTGTCATGACGGGGATAGAAGAAGAAAGACTTATGACGCTGCAAGGTACCTCTGCTCGTGTACACAATTTCTCATACAATTCTAATTATGATGAAGGTACATTTCCATCAAGTCTTTTATGGCATGCTAGATTTGGACATTTGAAACTATGACAACCTTCGCTTGTTGAAGAAAAATGGTGTTACTGGTTTCCCTACAATTCCTAGGAAACTTAAGCAATGTGATGCTTGTATTCTAGGAAGGCATAGCAAATAGTCTTTTCATGATTCATATTCTAGAGCACATAGAAAATTTGAACTTATTCATTCAGATTTATGTGGTCCAATTCCTGTTCCTTCTACAAATGGAAATAAATATATGATGACATTTATTGATGACTACACCAGAATGTGTTGGGTTTATTTGTTGAAGAATAGATTTGATGCTTTTCAAACATTCAAGAACTTTCATACATGGATTGAAAATGATGCACAATCTCATAATGGATCTATTCACACTAATAATGGAAAATAATAAACTTCAAATGAATTTGAAAACTATCTTCGCCAACATGGGATCAAACATCAAACAACTGTGCCTTATAATCCCCAAGAGAATGAAGTAGCTGAAAGAATGAACATGACAATCTTAAACATGGTACGTTCCATGATGTTTTTCAAGAATGCAAAATTGATGTTTTGGGCCGATGCAATTCTATGTGTTGTGTATGTAAATAATATATGTCCATCTAATTCTATTAGAAACAAGACTCCTTATGAAATGTGGTATGGCCACATTCCTTTGGTAAAGTATCTCAGGGTCTTTGGTTCCACTTGTTATGCCTTGATACCAAAGGAACAAAGAAACAAACTTGGTACAAGGAGTCGTAAGTGTATCTTCTTGGGGGGTATTCAAATACCTCCAAAACATACCATCTCTATGATGAAGTTAATAAGAAATTTATTGTATCTAGACATGCAATTTTTATTGATTCTTCTAAAGCTGAAATTGTTGTTGAGCGAAAACTTGATCGCTTGGATAGATTAAGACATGAAAAATCATTTCAAGAATTTGATAATCATATTCCAAATCTTGAAGGGGGAATTCCTATAATGGATCAATATGTGGAATGTTCTTTTGAAGTGCTCTCTCCCTCACATGAAGCTCCAACCACTGATGATACTTTGAGTGATGTGATTGACAGAATTGAGAGAATCAATCTTGATTCAGTCCCAACTCAGTCAACTAAGAAGCCTAGACCATCTTAGAAAGGTCCTCCAAAATGACTGACATAGACATTTGAAAGTTTTCATCCGGATGAGGTTCGAAAGACAGGAACAAGAAATTCAACCAAGCAAAATGGAGGTGATGTAGATGATTCTGATTCACCTTTTGATATGGATGTTTCTTATGATTGTGAACTAAATTTGTCTACATATTTTGAACCAACTTCCTTCAAAGAAGCCACTTCTCATGATGAGTGGAAAGAAGCGATGCAAAATGAGTATGATGCCTTGATAAAGAATGACACTTGGAAGATGGTTGATCCTCCATTGGGAACCAAATTAATTGGTTGCAAGTGGGTCTACAAGAACAAGTATAAAGTTGATGGATCAGTTGACAAGCACAAAGCTAGGCTTGTGGAAAAAGGTTTTGCACAGAAGGAAGGGGTCGATTATGAGGAGGATTTTGTCCCCATAGAAAAATGGGCTACCATTTGGACACTCTTTTCCTTGGCAACTCAGAACAGTTGGAAAATCCATCAAATGGATGTAAAAACTTCTTTCTTGAATGGAGATCTGAAAGAAAATGTTTTTATGTCCCAACCAGAAGGATTTGTTGTCAAGGGCCAAGAACACAAGGTATACAAGCTTGTGAAATCCTTGTATGGCCTCAAGTAAGCCCCGCGAACCTGGTATGAAAATTTAATTGACCATCTTCTGAAACTTAGCTTCAAACATTATGATCTTGATGATGCAACTTTGTTTGTTAAGAAATTTGGCAAAACTGTTGTATATATTGTGGTATATGTAGATGATATTTTGATGACAAGGAACAATGAGAGATACATTGCATCCATAAAGAAGGAATTGAGAAAAGGTTTTGAAATACCTGACTTGGGCTATGTTCACTACTATCTTGGTATTGAAGTAAGTCAACATCGGAAGTCTATATTCCTCTCTCAAAAGAACTACATAGGAGATCTGTTGAACAGGTTTGGCATGGCTGAGTATAATCCTTTGACTACTCCAATGGAATAGAAATTTAAGCTCATTTGCATCGAAGGAAAATAATTTGACGATGCAACAAAGTATAGAAAAATTGTAGGAAGTCTCAACTACCTCACTACTACCAGACCGAACATTTCATTTGATGTTTGAACCTTCTCCAAGTTTATGCAAAGGCCTTGTGAGGGACACTGATCTGATGCAAAAAGCGTTCTAAAGTACATGAAGGGAACCCATGAGAAATCTTAATGAAGAAACACAATTAATTTGAGGAGTTACCCCTGACCTGACATGGTATCAGAGCCAACTCCATTTTTGGCTTCCCTTTTTGCCCTTGTAACTCCCTCTTTTACATACCTATTTTGTAGAACTGACACCTTTGCCATGCTCCTGAGGCCCGAACCCACCTTCCATACATTGTCATATGCATTTTTTATTCCATTCCTGAATGTTGGATCGAACATTGTTGGTTAACGCTTGGTCTCCACCCATATTCCACGCATAGCTCCATACCTCGCATACTTGGTGCATTGTTTTTATCAGAATTACCTCACAGTCAACTCCGTTTATTACACAGTAGACCTTGGCCCTTCAACCCTTGACTGTGCCTCTGACCTCCATACACATATCCCCTGCATACCATATCGTATACTGCGCTCCCAAACGTTGTTTCTGCTCCATGCTGCATTTTTTATAACAACGTTGGTTTAAAAACAAGGGTTTACAAATGCCGCAGTTATCAATGCTATGCATACCTCAACCCTGCCATACCAACCTCCATACGCATCGGCCTCTCCCATACACCTCAACCTCTGTGGTTAAATACACTACCATACTTGCCCATATCACGCCATAATTATTAACTATTAATACCTCTGCATAGTTAACGTCGTCTTCGCCCCTCCGCACCTGTTCCTTAGTTCGACTCTCGCAACTCCCATTGTTACAACATCAAAGATTGTCAAGGTATTGTAATCTCCAGTGCATTGAAGCTCCTGCTGATTCGATTTTCAAATTGGGTGAAATTCACTGCTATAATTCCGCAGTTCCGCAGGCACAAGTTCAAGGTGTGATGAATGTATATATTATGAATCACATTCAATTCCTTTGAATATGGTGTAATATTAAATTTTGTTGAAATCTTTGGATGGTGAGAATTTTGGATGGTACATAATGATATTTTTTTTGAATGGTGGCATTTTTGAAGACTTGAAATTAGTTGAGTCTTTTTTGCATATATATTATATGGTTTATATGTTGAAGCCATCATATAATATATTTGTGAGTGGAAGAATATATGCTACATTAAAAGTATTAATATAGTGAATTTTTTCCACCTAAACCAAAGATATCAAGAAAAAATGTGTTTGTTTTGGAAATCAAAAGCATATAGTTTTTTTTCTTTGTGAATGCATTCACTGATATCTATAGTTGGAGTAGTTCTATCTGGGAAAGAGAACTACCCAGAATGATTAACAAAAATTAAGCACACTCTCATTTTCAATGAGTTGCGGAAAGGAGTTTGTGTAGGAGAAGGAAATAATGAACTTGCAAAGCCCACCTTAGATAAGGAGATCGTCATTTGGGAAAACAAGGACAATAAGGCCTATCCCTTGATTTCATCATCTATAAATGAAGAGGTGAGTCATCATATTTAACCATTTTAAAATGTTTTTGAAGCCTTACAGAAGTTGAAGGAAATCTATGACTCACACTCTGAACTTGAAGTTGTCCAATTGATGATTAAATTGTTCAATCTTGAATTGAAAAATGATGATCATCTTGCTTTAACATCAGAAGTAAGATCTATTATACATGATATCAAAGCCATTGATGTTCAACTAGACATTCCTCTTATAGCTTTTGTCAAGGAACTTTATCTCACTTATTCAAATTATCTTGAGTCATTGCAAGAAAATGCAAACCTCAAAGGGATTACCTTTGACTCCCCTGTGAAGAAATTTACTAAGAGAGAGAAATATTTTGGTAAGAAGACAACTCCTCAATCTTATGAATAATCTATGTGTCTTGCACATAGAGAGAAGAATTATGCCCAAGATTATCCTAGAGGAAGAGGTGGTAGAAGAGGAAGAGGAAGAGGAAGAAGAAATTTTAGAGGAAGGGGGGGCAGGCACTCTCAAGGAGAAAATTCCGATCTTCATTGCATACGTTGCAATAGAGATGGGCATGATGCATAAATTGAGCAAGAAATAAATCAAGACAAAGGTAAAACCAACGACAAAGAGAAAGGTAAAGCACCTAAATCCACTCACTATGTTGTGGCACATTGTAATATTGGAGTAACTGAAGACTTGTTTAATGCTTCACTCGCTTCTTGGAAAAATGATTGGTTGCTTCATTAAGGGGATACTTTCCACATGACTTTTAGAAGATATTTTTTTGAATAATTTACTGACAATGTTGATGGAGTAGTATACTTTGCAGACAAATCAAAACTCAAGCCATCAGGGCTTTGCACAATTAGGCTGAAATTGCCTGGTCTTTTATACTTTCTTCTACATGATGTTTTATATCTCCCATAGATGAGAAGAAAATTGTTGTCCTTTGTCCACATTTGCCAGCAAGGAAACTCCATTCATATGTTTGACGGAAAGGTTGAGGTCAGAAAAGCATCAGATCAATCACTTGTCATGACGGGGATAGAAGAAGAAAGACTTATGACGCTGCAAGGTACCTCTGCTCGTGTACACAATTTCTCATACAATTCTCGTTATGATGAAGGTACATTTCCATCAAGTCTTTTATGGCATGCTAGATTTGGACATTTGAAACTATGACAACCTTCGCTTGTTGAAGAAAAATGGTGTTACTGGTTTCCCTACAATTCCTAGGAAACTTAAGCAATGTGATGCTTGTATTCTAGGAAGGCATAGCAAATAGTCTTTTCATGATTCATATTCTAGAGCACATAGAAAATTTGAACTTATTCATTCGGATTTATGTGGTCCAATTCTTGTTCCTTCTGCAAATGGAAATAAATATATGATGACATTTATTGATGACTACAGCAGAATGTGTTGGGTTTATTTATTGAAGAACAAATTTGATGCTTTTCAAACATTCAAGAACTTTCATACATGGATTGAAAA
>APFE030702884.1:132382-160168 GCA_000404065.3 Pinus taeda | reverse complement strand
CAAAATGTCACATGGTTAGTTGTACATATTTTTATGCAAGAATGTTATGTGGATTGTTGACCTTTAATTATTAGGATTGGGTGAATATTTGTAAATAATGTAAATAATAAATAATGGAGAATATGAATATGAAGAGACACTAGGATGTGAAGTCCAAGAGTCTCCCCATCCTTGTATATATCCATGAGCAATATTAATGAAGAAACACAATTAATTTGAGGAGTTACCCCTGACCTGACATGGTATCAGAGCCAACTCCATTTTTGGCTTCCCTTTCTGCCCTTGTAACTCCCTCCTTTACATACCTATTTTGCAGAACTGACACCTTTGCCATGCTCCTGAGGCTCGAACCCACATTCCATACATTGTCATATGCATTTTTTATTCCATTCTTGAATGTTGGCTCGAACGTTGTTGGTTAACGCTTGGTCTCCACCCATATTCCACGCATAGCTCCATACCTCACATACTTGGTGCATTGTTTTTATCAGAATTACCTCACAGTCGGCTCTGTTTATTACACAGTAGACCTTGGCCCTTCAACCCTTGACTATGCCTCCGACCTCCATACAAATATCCCCTGCTTACCATATCGTATACCGCGCTCCCAAACGTTGTTTCTGCTCCACGCTGCATTTTTTATAACAACGTTGGTTTAAAAACAATGGTTTACAAATGCCGCGGTTATCAATGCTACGCATACCTCAACCCTGCCATACCAACCTCCATACGCATCGGCCTCTCCCATACACATCAACCTCTGTGGTTAAATACACTACCATACTTGCCTATATCACGCCACAATTATTAACTATTAATACCTCTGCATAGTTAACGCCGTCTTCGCCCCTCTGCACCTGTTCCTTAGTTCGACTCCCGCAACTCCCATTGTCACAACATCAAAGATTGTCAAGGTATTGTAATCTCCAGTGCATTGAAGCTCCTGCTGATTCGATTTTGAAATTGGGTGAAATTCACTGCTATAATTCCGCAGTTCCACAAGCACAAGTTCAAGGTGTGAGGAATGTATATATTATGAATCACATTCAATTCCTTTTGAATATGGTGGTAATATTAAAGTTTGTTGAAATCTTTGGATGGTGAGAATTTTGGATGGTACATAATGATATTGTTTTTGAATGGTGGCATTTTTGAAGACTTGAAATTAGTTGAGTTTTTTTTGGATATATATTATATGGTTTATACGTTGAAGCCATCATATAATATATTTGTGAGTGGAAGAATATATGCTACATTAAAAATATTAATATAGTGAAATTTTTCCACCTAAACCAAAGATATCAAGAAAAAACGTGTTTGTTTTGGAAATCAAAAGCATATAGTTTTTTTTCTTTGGGAATGCATTCACTGATATCTATAGTTGGAGTAGTTCTATCTGGGAAAGAGAACTACCAGAATGATTAACAAAAATTAAGCACACTCTCATTTTCAATGAGTTGTGGAAAGGAGTTTGTGTAGGAGAAGGAAATAATGAACTTGCAAAGCCCACCTCAGATAAGGAGATCGTCATTTGAGAAAACAAGGACAATAAGGCCTATCCCTTGATTGCATCATCTGTAAATGAAGAGGTGAGTCATCATACTTAACCATTTTAAAATGTTTTTGAAGCCTTACAGAAGTTGAAGGAATTCTATGACTCACACTCTGAACTTGAAGTTGTCCAATTGATGATTAAATTGTTCAATCTTGAATTGAAATATGATGATACTCTTGCTTTAACATCAGAAGTAAGATCTATTATGCATGATATCAAAGCCATTGATGTTCAACTAGACATTCCTCTTATAGCTTTTGTCAAGGAACTTTATCTCACTTATTCAAATTATCTTGAGTCATTGCAAGAAAATGCAAACCTCAAAGGGATTACCTTTGACTCCCCTATGAAGAAATTTACTAAGAGAGAGAAATATTTTGGTAAGAAGACAACTCCTCAATCTTCTGAATAAGCTATGTGTCTTGCACATAGAGAGAAGAATTATGCTCAAGATTATCCTAGAGGAATATGTGGTAGAAGAGGAAGAGGAAGAGGAAGAAGAAATTTTAGAGGAAGGGGGGGCAGGCACTCTCAAGGAGAAAATTATGATCTTCATTACATACGTTGCAATAGAGATGGACATGATGCATAAATTGAGCAGGAAATAAGTCAAGACAAAGGTAAAACCAACGACAAAGAGAAAGGTAAAGCACCTAAATCCACTCACTATGTTGTGGCACATTGTAATATTGGAGTAACTGAAGACTTGTTTAATGCTTCACTCGCTTCTTGGAAAAATGATTGGTTGCTTCATTAAGGGGATACTTTCCACATGAATTTTAGAAGATATTTTTTTGAATAATTTACTAACAATGCTGATGAAGAAGTATAATTTGCAGACAAATCCAAACTCAAGCCATCAGGCTCAAATTGCCTGGTCTTTTATACTTTCTTCTACATGATGTTTTATATCTCCCATAGATGAGAAGAAAATTGTTGTCCTTTGTCCACATTTTCCAGCAAGGAAACTCCATTCATATGTTTGACGGAAAGGTTGAGGTCAGAAAAGCATCAGATCAATCACTTGTCATGACGGGGATAGAAGAAGAAAGACTTATGACGCTGCAAGGTACCTCTGCTCGTGTACACAATTTCTCATACAATTCTAATTATGATGAAGGTACATTTCCATCAAGTCTTTTATGGCATGCTAGATTTGGACATTTGAAACTATGACAACCTTCGCTTGTTGAAGAAAAATGGTGTTACTGGTTTCCCTACAATTCCTAGGAAACTTAAGCAATGTGATGCTTGTATTCTAGGAAGGCATAGCAAATAGTCTTTTCATGATTCATATTCTAGAGCACATAGAAAATTTGAACTTATTCATTCAGATTTATGTGGTCCAATTCCTGTTCCTTCTGCAAATGGAAATAAATATATGATGACATTTCTTGATGACTATAGCAGAATGTGTTGGGTTTATTTATTGAAGAACAAATTTGATGCTTTTCAAACATTCAAGAACTTTCATACATGGATTGAAAATGATGCACAATCTCATATTGGATCTATTCACACTAAAAATGGAAAATAATAAACTTCAAATGAATTTGAAAACTATCTTCGCCAACATGGGATCAAACATCAAACAACTGTGCCTTATAATCCCCAAGAGAATGAACTAGCTGAAATAATGAACAGGACAATCTTAAACATGGTACGTTCCATGATGTTTTTCAAGAATGTAAAATTGATGTTTTGGGCCGATGAAATTCTATGTGTTGTGTATGTAAATAATATATGTCCATCTAATTCTATTAGAAACAAGACTCCTTATGAAATGTGGTATGGCCACATTCCTTTGGTAAAGTATCTCAGGGTCTTTGGTTCCACTTGTTATGCCTTGATACCAAAGGAACAAAGAAACAAACTTGGTACAAGGAGTCGTAAGTGTATCTTCTTGGGGGGTATTCAAATACCTCCAAAACATACCATCTCTATGATGAAGTTAATAAGAAATTTATTGTATCTAGAGATGCAATCTTTATTGATTCTTCTAAAGCTGAAATTGTTGTTGAGCGACAACTTGATCGCTTGGATAGATTCAAACATGAAAAATCATTTCAAGAATTTGGTAATCATATTCCAAATCTTGAAGGGGGAATTCTTATAATAGATCAATATGTGGAATCTTCTTTTGAAGTGCTCTCTCCCTCACATGAAGCTCCAACCACTGATGATACTTTGAGTGATGTGATTGACAGAATTGAGAGAATCAATCTTGATTCAGTCCCAACTCAGTCAACTAAGAAGCCTAGACCACCTTAGAAAGGTCCTCCAAAATGACTGACAAAGACACTTGAAAGTTTTCCTCCATATGAGGTTCGAAAGACAGGAACAAGAAATTCAACCAAGCAAAATGGAGGTGATGTAGATGATTCTGATTCACCTTTTGATATGGATGTTTCTTATGATTGTGAACTAAATTTGTCTACATATTTTGAACCAACTCCCTTCAAAGAAGACACTTCTCATGATGAGTGGAAAGAAGCGATGCAAAATGAGTATGATGCCTTGATAAAGAATGACACTTGGAAGCTGGTTGATCCTCCATTGCGAACCAAATTAATTGGTTGCAAGTGGGTCTACAAGAACAAGTATAAAGTTGATGAATCAGTTGACAAGCACAAAGCTAGGCTTGTGGAGAAAGGTTTTGCACATAAGGAAGGGGTCGATTATGAGGAGGATTTTGTCCCCATAGCAAAATGGGCTACCATTTGGACACTCTTTGCCTTAGCAACTTAGAACAATTGGAAAATCCATCAAATGGATGTAAAAACTTCTTTCTTGAATGGAGATCTGAAAGAAAATGTTTTTATGTCCCAACCAGAAGGATTTGTTGTCAAGGGCCAAGAACACAAGGTATACAAGCTTGTGAAATCCTTGTATGGCCTCAGGTAATCCCCGTGAACCTAGTATGAAAATTTATCTGAGCATATTCTGAAACTCAGCTTCAAACATTATGATCTTGATGATGAAACTTTGTTTGTTAAGAAATTTGGCAAAACTGTTGTATATATTGTGGTATATGTAGATGATATTTTGATGACAAGGAACTATGAGAGCTACATTGCATCCATAAAGAAGGAATTGAGAAAAGGTTTTGAAATACCTGACTTGGGCTATGTTCACTACTATCTTGGTATTGAAGTAAGTCAACATCGAAAGTCTATATTCCTCTCTCAAAAGAACTACATAGGAGATCTGTTGAACAGGTTTGGCATGGCTGAGTATAATCCTTTGACTACTCCAATGGAATAGAAATTTAAGCTCATGCCCATTGAAGGAAAATAATTTGACGATGCAACAAAGTATAGACAAATTGTAGGAAGTCTCAACTACCTGACTACTACCAGACCGAACATTTCATTTGATGTTGGAACCTTCTCCAAGTTTATGCAAAGGCCTTGTGAGGGACACTGATCTGATGCAAAAAGCGTTCTAAAGTACTTGAAGGGAACCCATGAGCAATCTTAATGAAGAAACACAATTAATTTGAGGAGTTACCCCTGACCTGACATGGTATCAGAGCCAACTCCATTTTTGGCTTCCCTTTCTGCCCTTGTAACTCCCTCCTTTACATACCTATTTTGCATAATTGACACCTTTGCCATGCTCCTGAGGCCCGAACCCACCTTCCATACATTGTCATATGCATTTTTTATTCCATTCCTGAATGTTGGCTTGAACATTGTTGGTTAATGCTTGGTCTCCACCAATATTCCACGCATAGCTCCATACCTCGCATACTTAGTGCATTGTTTTTATCAGAATTACCTCACAGTTGGCTTCGTTTATTACACAGTAGACCTTGGCCCTTCAACCCTTGACTGTGCCTCCGACCTCCATACACATATCCCCTGCATACCATATCTTATACCGCGCTCCCAAACGTTGTTTCTGCTCCACGTTGCATTTTTTATAACAACGTTGGTTTAAAAACAATGGTTTACAAATGCCGCGGTTATCAATGCTACGCATACCTCAACCCTGCCATACCAACCTCCATATGCATCGGCCTCTCCCATACACCTCAACCTCTGTGGTTAAATACACTACCATACTTGCCCATATCACGCCACAATTATTAACTATTAATACCTTTGCATAGTTAACGCCGTCTTCGCCCCTCCGCACCTATTCCTTAGTTTGACTCCCACAACTCCCGTTGTCACAACATCAAAGATTGTCAAGGTATTGTAATCTCTAGTGCATTGAAGCTCCTGCTGATTCGATTTTCAAATTGGGTGAAATTCACTGCTATAATTCCACAGTTCCGCAAGCACAAGTTCAAGGTGTGATGAATGTATATATTATGAATCACATTCAATTCCTTTGAATATGGTGGTAATATTAAAGTTTGTTGAAATCTTTGGATGGTGATAATTTTGGATGGTACATAATGATATTTTTTTTGAATGGTGGCATTTTTGAAGACTTGAAATTAGTTGAGTTTTTTTTGGATATATATTATATGGTTTATACGTTGAAGCCATCATATAATATATTTGTGAGTGGAAGAATATATGCTACATTAAAAGTATTAATATAGTGAATTTTTTCCACCTAAACCAAAGATATCAAGAAAAAATGTGTTTGTTTTGGAAATCAAAAGAATATAGTTTTTTTTCTTTGTGAATGCATTCACTGATATCTATAGTTGGAGTAGTTCTATTTGGGAAAGAGAAATACCCATAATGATTAACAAAAATTAAGCACACTCTCATTTTCAATGAGTTGTGGAAAGGAGTTTGTGTAGGAGAAGGAAATAATGAACTTGCAAAGCCCACCTCAGATAAGGAGATCGTCATTTGGGAAAACAAGGACAATAAGGCCTATCCCTTGATTGCATCATCTGTAAATGAAGAGGTGAGTCATCATATTTAACCATTTTAAAATGTTTTTGAAGCCTTACAGAAGTTGAAGGAGTTCTATGACTCACACTCTGAACTTGAAGTTGTCCAATTGATGATTAAATTGTTCAATCTTGAATTGGAAAATGATGATCCTCTTGCTTTAACATCAGAAGTAAGATCTATTATGCATGATATCAAAGCCATTGATGTTCAACTAGACATTCCTCTTATAGCTTTTGTCAAGGAACTTTATCTCACTTATTCAAATTATCTTGAGTCATTGCAAGAAAATGCAAACCTCAAAGGGATTACCTTTGACTCCCCTGTGAAGAAATTTACTAAGAGAGAGAAATATTTTGGTAAGAAGACAACTCCTCAATCTTCTGAATAAGCTAAGTGTCTTGCACATAGAGAGAAGAATTATGCTCAAGATTATCCTAGAGGAAGAGGTGGTAGAAGAGGAAGAGGAAGAGGAAGAAGAAATTTTAGAGGAAGGGGGGGCAAGCACTCTCAAGGAGAAAATTTTGATCTTCATTGCATACGTTGCAATAGAGATGGACATGATGCATAAATTGAGCAGGAAATAAATCAAGAGAAAGGTAAAACCAACGACAAAGAGAAAGGTAAAGCACCTAAATCCACTCTCTATGTTGTGGCACATTGTAATATTGGAGTAACTGAAGACTTGTTTAATGCTTCACTCGCTTCTTGGAAAAATGATTGGTTGCTTCATTAAGGGGATACTTTCCACATGAATTTTAGAAGATATTTTTTTGAATAATTTACTGACAATGTTTATGGAGCAGTATACTTTGTAGAAAAACCAAAACTCAAGCCATCAGGGCTTTGCACAATCAGGCTCAAATTGCCTGGTCTTTTACTTCTAGATGATGTTTTATATCTCCCATAGATGAGAAGAAAATTGTTGCCCTTTGTCCACATTTTCCAGCAAGGAAACTCCATTCATATGTTTGACGGAAAGGTTGAGGTCAGAAAAGCATCAGATCAATCACTTGTCATGACGGGGATAGAAGAAGAATGACTTATGACGCTGCAAGGTACCTCTGCTCGTGTACACAATTTCTCATACAATTCTCGTTATGATGAAGGTACATTTCCATCAAGTCTTTTATGGCATGCTAGATTTGGACATTTGAAACTATGACAACCTTCGCTTGTTGAAGAAAAATGGTGTTACTGGTTTCCCTACAATTCCTAGGAAACTTAAGCAATGTGATGCTTGTATTCTAGGAAGGCATAGCAAATAGTCTTTTCATGATTCATATTCTAGAGCACATAGAAAATTTGAACTTATTCATTCGGATTTATGTGGTCCAATTCTTGTTCCTTCTGCAAATGGAAATAAATATATGATGACATTTATTGATGACTACAGCAGAATGTGTTGGGTTTATTTATTGAAGAACAAATTTGATGCTTTTCAAACATTCAAGAACTTTCATACATGGATTGAAAATGATGCACAATCTCATATTGGATCTATTCACACTAATAATGGAAAATAATAAACTTCAAATGAATTTGAAAACTATCTTCGCCAACATGGGATCAAACATCAAACAACTGTGCCTTATAATCCCCAAGAGAATGAAGTAGCTGAAAGAATGAACAAGACAATCTTAAACATGGTACGTTCCATGATGTTTTTCAAGAATGTAAAATTGATGTTTTGGGCCGATGCAATTCTATGTGTTGTGTATGTAAATAATATATGTCCATCTAATTCTTTTAGAAACAAGACTCCTTATGAAATGTGGTATGGCCATATTCCTTTGGTAAAGTATCTCAGGGTCTTTGGTTCCACTTGTTATGCCTTGCTACCAAAGGAACAAAGAAACAAACTTGGTACAAGGAGTCGTAAGTGTATCTTCTTGGGGGGTATTCAAATACCTCCAAAACATACCATCTCTATGATGAAGTTAATAAGAAATTTATTGTATCTAGACATGCAATCTTTATTGATTCTTCTAAAGCTGAAATTGTTGTTGAGAAACAACTTGATCGCTTGGATAGATTCAAACATGAAAAATCATTTCAAGAATTTGATAATCATATTCCAAATCTTGAAGGGGGAATTCCTATAATGGATCAATATGTGGCATCTTCTTTTGAAGTGCTCTCTCCCTCACATGAAGCTCCAACCACTGATGATACTTTGAGTGATGTGATTGACATAATTGAGAGAATCAATCTTGATTCAGTCCCAACTCAGTCAACTAAGAAGCCTAGACCATCTTAGAAAGGTCCTCCAAAATGACTGACAAAGACACTTGAAAGTTTTCATCCGGATGAGGTTCGAAAGACAGGAACAAGAAATTCAACCAAGAAAAATGGAGGTGATGTAGATGATTCTGATTCACCTTTTGATATGGATGTTTCTTATGATTGTGAACTAAATTTGTCTACATATTTTGAACCAACTTCCTTCAAAGGAGCCACTTCTCATGATGAGTGGAAAGAAGCGATGCAAAATGAGTATGATGCCTTGATAAAGAATGACACTTGGAAGCTAGTTGATCCTCCATTGGGAACCAAATTAATTGGTTGCAAGTGGGTCTACAAGAACACGTATAAAGTTGATGGATCAGTTGACAAGTACAAATCTAGGCTTGTGGAAAAAGGTTTTGCACAGAAGGAAGGGGTCGATTATGAGGAGGATTTTGTCCCCATAGCAAAATGGGCTTCCATTTGGACACTCTTTGCCTTGGCAACTTAGAACAGTTGGAAAATCCATCAAATGGATGTAAAAACTTCTTTCTTGAATGGAGATCTGAAAGAAAATGTTTTTATGTCCCAACCAGAAGGATTTGTTGTCAAGGGCCAAGAACACAAGGTATAAAAGCTTGTGAAATCCTTGTATGGCCTCAAGTAAGCCCCGCGAACCTGGTATGAAAATTTAACTGAGCATCTTCTGAAACTCAGCTTCAAACATTATGATCTTGATGATGCAACTTTGTTTGTTAAGAAATTTGGCAAAATTGTTGTATATATTGTGGTATATGTAGATGATATTTTGATGACAAGGAAAAATGAGAGCTACATTGCATCCACAAAGAAGGAATTGAGAAAAGGTTTTGAAATACCTGACTTGGGCTATCTTCACTACTATCTTGGTATTGAAGTAAGTCAACATCGGAAGTCTATATTCCTCTCTCAAAAGAACTACATAGGAGATCTGTTGAACAGGTTTGGCATGGCTGAGTATAATCCTTTGACTACTCCAATGGAATAGAAATTTAAGCTCATGTCCATTGAAGGAAAATAATTTGACGATGCAACAAAGTATAGACAAATTGTAGGAAGTCTCAACTACCTGACTACTACCAGACCGAACATTTCATTTGATGTTGGAACCTTCTCCAAGTTTATGCAAAGGCCTTGTGAGGGACACTGATCTAATGCAAAAAGCGTTCTAAAGTATTTGAAGGGAACCCATGACTTTGGACTCAAGTATACACAGGTGGGCAACTTCATCTTGATTGGATACTCTGATTCAGACTTCGATGGAGACAAAGAAAGTAGGGTATCTACTTCAGGTTATGCTATGAGTCCTGGATTAGGGGTTGTCTCTTGGATATCACACAAACAATCAGTTCCAAAAAATTCCACAACAGAGGCAGAATATGTGGTAGCAATTGAGGCAACAAAAGAAATTGTGTGGCTCAGGAAAATTCTAGAAGATTGTAGGTGAAACAAGTGGATTCAACTCCACTCATGACTGAACACCTCTGCAATAAAGTTGTTCAAGAACCCAAAGTTCCATGATCAAACGAAGCACATCAATACAAAATACCATCTGAATTGACATCATATTAAGGCCAAGACAATCCATCTACGCCATTGTTCCACTAATGAGCAGATTGTAGACACCTTCACTAAAGTGCTTGGAAGAGAAAAGTTCGGAAGGTTCAAAACGATGTTTGGACTCACCAACATCCCTTCAAATTAAGGGGGGGAATGTTGACACCTGATCATTAGGATTGGGTAAATATTTGTAAATAATGTAAATAGTAAATAATGGAGAATAGGAATATGAAGAGACAATGGGAGGTGAAGCCCAAGAGTCTCTCCCTCGTATATATCCATGAGCAATCTTAATGAAGAAAAACAATTCATTTGAGGAGTTACCTCCTGGCCTTACATGGATAGCTTGGCATTTTGTTGTAAAAGAATTTCTAATTACTTATTTTCACCATATGTTAACCAATTTCAAATTAATTTCAAAATATGTTAAAGGTCTCCCACTGTAAAATGTTAATAATTGAAAACTTTCTATATTTTTATAATTTTAATATATAACTTTATGTCGTCAATTATTTTTTTAACAGAAAATTTCAATTATTTTTTGTTATAAAAAGAAAGTACTAAATAACCACCACTGCACAATAAACTTGTTAAAAACTTCCCACATGAGAAAAATCAATTTTGTTATACATTTTCCAATAAAAATAGTATAAATTGATCCATTTTCGTCTCATATTTATTTTTCTCAATTATTTGTATAGAGGTATTGTTATTGGGAAAACTAGTGTCCATTCAGAGTTGCTAGTCCCACTAAGATGGGTAGCTATCTTAGAAACAAACAAACTAAAGTTACTTTTGTTTTCCTTTATGAGAGATAGATGAGAGAGAAGCAGAGAGTGCCAACCTCAGTCTTTTGCTTGGCTCCTTGCTTGTTTCCTCCCTCCTTTGACAGAGCTTCGCCACTCCTTCCTTACTTGTCCCACCTCAAAGAACACCTGTAGAGTCAAAGCAGCATAATACCATCAAAGCATAGAGATCTATAACCATAAACAATATAGGATCAGATGTATATTAACCATACAAATGCATATATCAACACAAGATTCAGAGATACACAAGGATATGGAGGAAAACTCAAATAGCTTTATTGATAGAAGTAGTAGAAGAGAGGATTACAACCCATTGGTCTGACCCAGCACCATCCTCCTAGCATGAAAGCCCTCTTCACCTCATGAAAAGCTTAGATCACCCAACAATGCTGCATAGAGAAACCAACGACACTTCCTTACAAAATACAAAGTTCCAGCCTCTGGATCTCTAGGATGAGGGATCCATATATAGATGTTTGCAGGTGGGTGAGTCAGCTTCTGGGATTTTGATTAGTGTCCTCTCTCTAATAGTTCTCGGTTCCACTTGGAGATTCATGATCTCTTACTCACCCCTGGGCGAATTCAGAGAGGCAAGTGTCAAATGGGCTGTTTCTAGAAGATTCTCTGGGTTTCCACCTAGCTAACTACCTTTGCCATTTGTCTGCTCTCGCTCATTGCACCCTACAGAAGGAATTTTTAGTATGCATCGCACTTTTTTCATGTGGCAGGTGAGATGCATCACACCCTTAGCACTGAGCAGTCTGTATGGTCCAGTTTTGACCAGTTTTGAGTAGTTTTTCATGGAGAACTTCTGGGAGATGATGTAATCAGTTGACCTTGCTCCTTTAGGGTATGAAACAATACCTTTAGGGAATTAGAAGCCCTTGGTTTTATGAACATATGTGATTGGGGTTGAAATGCCCAAATATGTCTATAACAGTTGCCCCCTAAATCATGAGGTCGTAAATCTTTTTGATGTCGGGTGAAATGCTTTATCATGAGGATCCAACATTTTTCAAACTGGAAGGTGACCTGTAATAAGATACAATACAACACATTATCTTCGTAATATTTTCATGATCTAGATGAGGCGGGCATTCCCATGCTCAGCTTTATAAATTCATTTTCATGTACATAGGGCAGACAACCGTCTGTGTGGCAAACTGATGATTTTGGTAGAGACATCATCCTTTGGCTTGGATGATTATCTGTGCAGCAATGATGTACATTTGATGTCTTTATTTTCCTGAATATATTGTAGCCCGAATGGATGAAACTAGATCCAAGGTCTTCAAAACTCATTCAATCTTCGCTCGAAGTACAAATCGATCCATGTGAAAAGATGTTCTGGTGTTGAACATGGAAAGACATCGCCTGATTACCAGCCAATGATGTAAGTTGTTAATAGGCGCGAGAGGAATCACCGATAATGATAATGACCCTCAAGGTACTACAGTACAATTCATGTGGTGTGAATACATGAGTCGATGTCGAACACCACGTAAAATCTTTCAGTCGAAGGCCATTAATGTAAACCTGTCGCTGGAAGTGAGAAACTTGCCATTGAGGCATGCAAGCTTCAAAGTTGTGAAAGGGTTGTTCCTAGGTCGACTTCTTGGATAATGAGCTGATGTTAACAAGAAGGGACTCGTCGTAGGAGGGCCTTAATGAATCCCACATCTACGACATGGAACAGAGCAAATGATTTTGTGGAGGTGAAAACGATATGATGATATAAGGTTCAGGGTGGCGGTCATGAAAGAATGAAGTGTGAAGGTATTATAGTGGATGAGACACAAGCTGGGTTGGTGAATTCTCTGAGCGACTTCTCTTGAACATATCGCAACACTCAAATGGATTGGTAGTGTTAACCCCAAAAATGGATGGTACGGTGGACCAATGGCGATATGTCCGGTGAATGGAATAACCCAACCCGACTCAATCATGGTGATGGAGTGAAAGTGTCATGTTCAAGAGCAACTTGCTATCAATAAAGTTTCTTCAAGTTTTCTTGAGTCTGAAAAGAGACGAAAAGGAAACTCCAGTATTCCTTTTTTGTAATATAATCCCTTAAGTCCGAAAAAGTATAAAATAATACGAAAGGGATGAATTTTTGATAGTTTTAATGAGCCGAACAAGACAAGCGCTCGATCTTTTTGTGTAATGATCCCTCAGGTCCAAAAAGATTATAATCTAGAGGAGGGATAGCACTTCCGATCACTTTAATGAGCTGGAGAGGCCAATTGCTCGACAATCTTTTCATATTTTATGATTCAGATGAAAAGAGCTTAAAGGAGACTCGTCTTTGAGGAACGAGTGTTATTTTCGAGTAGCAGCTGTTTCTAGGTGAGGTTTGGAACTTTTCATTCATGGAAGTGTAAAGAAGATGGCTAACAGAATCACTCGTCGCAGTTTTTCCTCAAAAGGGGTAAACAATCAAATGGAGGTGTATGATCGGCTAAAAAAGAGTGGAGGTGATGGTAAGAACATGACCAAGGTTTAAAAGCTGATAATTATGCGATCACAATGGTTATTTACCGAAGGTGGGTTCATTTTTTAATGAGCTTAAACTCTGGTGGAACATATGCTCATTGCTAGGTTTATTTTTTAACGAGCTTGAACTTCGTGTAAAACTACTCGTGATAATTGTCAGAGATGTTCGATCCACTGTTAACACTATGTTCTCTTGATGGTCATAATACCTGTTCAACTGCCCCATCAAAATTATTAGAAATGAGAATACATGCTTGAAAAATGAGTTAAAAAACTAGTACTTTACTCGAATTACGTGAAAAGTAACTTAAAAATGGTTTTTACCCCTCATTTTACCATTTCATTTGAATTTTGGATTGTTGGAGCTTTGGAGGTGCTTTTCCCCCTCGATTTTCATCAGCTGATTCTAGGAGATTCTGTGGATGATTTTCGGCGCCGTATAGACCAGGTAGGAGCTAAACTTGAGCTCTTCAATTACATTCTTTCCTTTCTGGATTCTGAGCATGTTTTCCTGCTTTTCTGAGCCTCTAGGGTTTGAACAATTCATTCTCTCCCCATCGCACCTAGTATACATCAAAAGGTGTGATGCATACTAGGCTGGCCATTAGCCAGTCAGTATGCATCCCACCTAGTACACAACTAGGGTGTGATGGGTGCAAGGAGGAAAGTTTTTGCACTGTTTTTTCATGGAAAGTTTGCCTGTTTTTTGCCAAATCAGGATCCTAATTCTTCTCTTGTTTGTTTTTCAAAGATTCATCGGAGCAAGATGGTCGTTACATGGTGTGAACGTAAGCATGAAGAAAAGGACATGGTTGCCTTGCATGATCTGGGTACAGTAACTACATTGCGGAACTGTGGCTTGCTCAATTTCTTCCGCATATCTAGCATGAGGTAGCAAGTCAACTTGTTGCAATATTTCCTCGATGCATGGGATCCTACCAATCAAGTGTTCTAGATTAGGGGCAAATCCATCCCTTTGACTATTGAGGACATCTACTTCTTGACCGGTTTATCGAGGCGTGGTGCCCCTCTCTCACTATCAGGTTTTACCCATGGGGGTGAATACATGAGGGATTATATTCGCCAATACTGTAGAGAAGGATCTCAGCCGAGCAGGGATGACAAGATTAGTATCCGAGGTGTCACTGACCAGTCCTTGAGGACTATCTTATTCACCCTTGCTAGATTGGCTGGTAGCGCGGCCCTTCACTCGGCCAACAGGTCCTATATGCAGTACGCCTTGGAATGCCTCGAACCAAAGGTATTCAACTGGTGTGATGCAATACTTCTAGTGATAAAGGAACAAATTACCAAGGTGAAAAACGGAAGATCCAAGAACTTTGGCTATGGTTCTATTCTAACCACTTTTTTCCTTGGAGAAGATCCCACTGATGCAGCCACAATACATTTCACTAGGTCAGCCACCACCAACTGAGCCACGGATGCAGAGATGGGTTGACCTTATGGCCAGACATGCTGGTCAATCACAATTTTCATTCTCTGATGCCTTCTTCGAGTGGTTCAATCGTCAACAGATTGTCTATGCTGAGTATCCATATCCCAGGATGGATTTCCGGGGCGACCCAGATTTGGTGCTGCCGGTTGGCGAGAAGTGGGGTGTCATAGGTAAAAATCTCTAACCATATCTTTGTTTATTGCTTTTATAATGATCTTGTGCTTTTTCCTTTTATATCAAGACTAATCAAAACTCATGTGCGTGTAGATATTGGTCCAGTGCAACCAGCAGTGTGCCCGAGAGTAGCAGCTGCCGTTCCAGCAGGAGAGGCTGTAGGGAGGGTTGTCCTTCGTGATCTGGATGTAGCCGAGACCCTTGCAGTGTTGCAAGATCAGATCGAGGGTCTCACCCTTGGTATTTAGGATGTGAGGATCGATGAGTTGCCTCTGAGATTATAGTGCCATACCACTAGCGTGCTAAGCTGATGGACTAGGCTCTTACGCATGATTGCATAGGCAATGACTTGTTATCACTAGCACCATTAGTCTAGGGTGCCCCCTTGCATTTTGAGTTTTTGGGTCATATGACCGATTTTTTTCCTGGACACAGAACACTATGTACAAACTATAAACAGTTATATATATTTTGATTTTCGGAGCTTTATTTTGGTTAAGTTATATGATCTTGATGCAAATATTGATGAAATGCTTTTCTTTTATAAATGTTGCAAATGTCTATCTAACACATAATTTGCTAATGAATCAGTTAATGTGTTTAAGTTTATGGAAATATGTTGATATTGAATAGAATCAAACTGCCTTTCCAAAATCTTGACCCTTAGGAACATATGATAGATAACTGGATTCCAAAAAGAATAGATGCCGGTAAGCTGTAGAATGACGAGTTGTGAGTCTAGCTTGACGACAAGTCGGCATATGCCATGCGCGATGGCATCAGAGAGGAGCTCTATCAACACACTGTATTCAACAATGTTGTTTGTCGATCGACCAATACATACCCCTTTGAAACTCACTAATTTGCTGCTTGGGTCAAAGATGGCCCAAGCTACAGAAGATATGTTCCGCGTACTACGACCTGCTCCATCAGCGTATCCAACAAATGATTCCAATAGGTTCGACATCTACCAAAAATGCAAAAGTGGATTACCTAACCAAAACGATCACTCCTAACGAAAACAAAAATGTAACAAAAGCATATGAAGAGGTTACTACGCTTAGTCAAGCAGAGTAACGCTTAAGGTACAACTCGTTTCGAGGTTGTGACAGTAGAATCCCATTGTAATATACTATCTCGTAGGCTCCTTTTGCTAATACATGCTTAACAATATAGGGACCCATCCAAAAAGACTGGAACTTACCTGCTCCCAATTTATCGGATTCCTGATCGTAAAGTAAGACTAGGTCACCTTCTGAGAAGACATGGGGTTTGACATTCTTATCAAATTACACCTTGACTCGTTTCTTATGTGCTTTGTTAGCCAAGGCGGCGTCACGATGGGTTTCATCCAGTTGGATTAATTCCAAGAAATGAGCCTCTTCCTCTAAAGTTCCGGGGAGAAGGTCGACTGCGAGCTTAAGAGATGAAATTTCGCACTGAACTTGTAAGATCACTTCCAGGCCATACACTAGCTGAAAGGGTGTAAATCTGGTCGCATTTCTCATTGATGTCCGGTATGCCCACAAGGTCGAGTACAAGATTAGTTTCCAACTCCATTTATGGACTCTAATCATCCTTTGCAACATGCACTTCAGGACTTTGTTGATCACCTCAACTTTCCCATTAGCTTGTGGATAATACAGAGTAGAGCTGTCGTGAGACAATCCTAATTTGGCAGCCAATTCAACCATCATGTGATTGCGGAAATGAGATCCATGATTTGTGACTATAGCTTGTGGAACATCGAATCTGGAGACTACATGATTGAAAAAGAAAAGAGCAGCCATTTCACCGCTGTTGTTTAATGTAGGCATTGCCTCGGCCCATTTCGTAAAATAGTCAACTCTAACTATGATATACCCAGGCCCTCCGGCCGAGGTGGGGTTACATGTCATGAAATCCATGCCGCATTTGGTGAATGGCTGAACAACAACTACTGGATGTAGAGGTGCGGGTGGTATTCTGGTTTTGTGGTTGAAGATTTGACAAGCATGGCAACTTCTGATTGTGGTTATGCAATCTTTGAACATTGTTGGCCAAAAGTAGCCTGCTCGTAAGATCTTTTGTGCTGTAGCGTAACCAGATTGATGCCCCCCACATGTGCTTGAATGACAATCGTTCAGGACTTTTTCGGCCTCCTCATGGGTGAGGCACCTTCGCAGAACTATATCGATACCACGACGGTAAAGTGTATCACCGACGATCATGTAGTCTTTTGCCTAGTATTGAGTACGTTGTTGTTATGAGCGAGAGGTATTAGACCTATATGTTTGGGTTTGGAGATATATGATTATATCTCCATACCACGGCTCACTTGGAGATATCAGAAACAAAGATTCATCCATGATTGTTTCTTTGGATGTTGAATCGTTGGACGATGATGGGAAGTCACATAGTAACTCTGCGAAAAGCAGAGATTTCTTTGATTTGGATTTTACGAATTCCAGATCAAATTCTTGCAAAATTGCTATCCATTTCAAATATTTTCCCCCAAGCAATTGTCGCGACAAGATGTAAGTCATGGGGTTGCAATCTGACAAGATGGTAGTTTTGTGAAAGAGGATATAGTGTCGAAATCTTTGCACTGCTTGAACAGTTGCGAGAGCCAGCTTTTCAACATAGGAGTACTTGATTTCTATATCATTTAAGTTTCAACTTAAATAATAAATAGGATGTTCTATTCCATTGTCTACTTGAACTAAAACCATTGCGATGGTTGTATCTGTTGCAACTAGATACAGGTTAAAGTCTTTTTGATAGTCAGGAGCATACATTAATGATTCTTTTATTAGGGATTTCTTTAGAGCATCAAAGGAAGCTTGCGGAACCTGATCCCAGTTGAAGGACACTTCTTTTTTCAATAGACGCATATAACCTTTAGCAAGTTCGGTGTAATTTGGAATGAACCTCCTCAGAAAGTTTGCTTTCCCTTGGAGTTTCTGAATCTAAAGCAAATTTGAAGGTGGAGGCATATCGATGATTGCCTAAACCTTACATGGGTCGAGACGAATCCTGTCCTTTGAAACCACAAAGCCAAGTAAACGACCAGAACCAACACAAAACACACATTTGTGCAGATTGAGTCGTATCTTGTAGTGTCAACAACGTAGAAATATAGCTCTCAAGTGCTGCGGATGATCAGTCCGCTTTCGCGAATGAGTTGGAAGATCATCAAGATATGGTTGAACAATGTTCTCGATGTCATGGAAGGCATAATTCATAGCCCTCTGAAAAGTTGTCCATGCGTTCTTTAAAATAATATGTAGCTTGCGGTATGCGAATATGCCCCATGGACAAATAAATGCAGTCTTTGACTGGTCCTGTGGGCGGATATTTACTTGATTATACCTGGAAAATCCATCCATAAACGAAAAGATTTCGCATCTAGCGCATTCATAAATTATCTGGTCGATGAAGGGTGTAGGGTAGTTTTCCTTTGGACAAGTTTGATTTACCTCCCTATAATCGATGCACACTCTAATCATTCCTTGCTTTTTCATCACAAGAACAATGTTCGATACCCAATCAGTTAGAGGAACTGGGTAAATGAAACCAGCATGGAGAAGTTTTTCAACTTCTGCCTTGATGGCAGCGACTTTCTTTGGGTGCACCTGCCGAAGCCGTTGTCATACCAGTTTGACATTTGGATACATCTTATTTTCATGTTTAACTATGCTCGAGTAAATGCCTGGCATTTCTTCATATGACCATGCAAAGACATCTCTGAACTTGCGAAAGAGAGTGTAATATATTTCTAGTTCTGAATAAGAACAAGATTTGCCGAAATGAATATTCTCTACAACATCTGGTTTGATTGAGATATCTATGGCGATAGTTTCTTCAATATTGGACATATTTCGCTCGAAATCCACCGTATTTATGGTATTTGATAGAAAATCAAAAACTGAGGGATGATTAAGGTCATTGGAACAATATTCGTTGTAATTTGGAAGATGGGAACGATGGTGGTAATCTTCCCATGGTGCCTCTCCTATCATCATTGACTGAACAATTCATTCGTCTGTAGAATGTACATGCGACCAAGGATCTGAAGAGGTACCATATTCCTTAGACCTGTCTACCCAAATGCTTGATGAGCGTTGATTTGGGTTTGTCGCCCAGGCCGAGAACATTGATTGCTACAATATTTCTATTAGGCTTGGAGGAAATACTTGGTGATGATCCATGTTAACATCATGTTTGGAAATCCTCTGAATAGAAGATACCATATTGTAGGTTCCCACCGTGGCCACTTCCGCCAGATTATTTGGAGGCGGTAGGGCAAAAGTACCCATCAATGTAGGGTCTTTTAGGAGGCCTACTCCGATATTTTGAAACAATTGAGAGCTTCCATGGATCATCGGGATGCTTCCTATAACTTGTGAATTGTTGGGGAGGAAGGTTTGTTGGTCAACGATTGTGATTCCTCCTTGAAAAGGAAATGCAATCTTTCTGAAGTATGTTGACACAATAGCGGCCATAGCATAAATCCATGGCCTTCCCAGTAGGATGTTGTAATTGAGGTTTCCATCGATAACTTCAACATCAATTTCTACTATTTTTCCCCCCAGTTCAACTTGCAAGTTATTTAAAATACCGTATGGGGTGTGTGTTCGTCCATCGAATGCTTTTAATGTCATTGATGATCTTGACAAGGGTGGTGATCCCAAAGTTTTCCAACAACTCATTGACATAATACATGTAGATGCCCCCTCATCAGTAATTGTTCGATGAACAGTTTTGTTGAGGGCTTTCACTTGAATGAGGAAAGCGAGTTGAGTTGGTAACTAAGGTTCATATCCTTTGTGATTAAAGGCCACAAGATTGGAATCCGCAGGGTCAATCCCACCTATCACTGATAATAGAGCCTGCTTTTGGGAGGGGCAATTTTGCAGTACTTCAAGTGTCGACATAGTGGACGACAATGGGCTAGGTCCTCTACTATATTATAATTCTGTGCTACTCTGGCATGAGGATTAAATGTCGATTTCTCTACTACTCCCTTTGGCAATTTTATCGTTAGCCCAGGAATGATGGGTGGCACAACTTCGGTCAAAGTTGTCGTCAAAATACTAGGTTGATCAGTAGCCTTGTTGTTCGACAGCTGTGGATTCCCATAATCTTTATTCCTAGTCGATATCAAAGCATCGTTTCGCTATTTCGAAATGGACAACATAAGCACTTGGGATGGGGAAGCATTGTCGCTAGCAACCAGATTGGTTTCTAGGTTTGGAAACGGATCAGTCAATACCGCTGAGGTTTTTGAGTTTCTATAGAACTTCTTAATCTCAGCTTTATGTGGACAATCTTTCATCCAATGATCCTCATCGCATATAATGCATGGATGACTAGGTTTCCTTTCTCCAGAAGGGTTTGCAAAAGATTTTTTAGGAGACGAATCATCCTTTTTCTTCTTTTTGCTTTTCCCTTTATTCTTGCCCCCTGGCTGCTTCGGTTCTTTTCCCTTGTCGATCGACACGACATTAAACTCTGAGGTGAGAAGTTTTTCATTTTCATTTTGACTGGAAACCATGCGGGCTTTCTTAGATGTAGCCTTTGCGGTTTTCATGCTTGTTGTTCCTATCATGCCATTGCCGGCATGAAAGTCTTTGTTTGATTTAGGAGGAGGAGGAACGGAAAAGTCTGGTCTAGGAGCATCAGGGATTTTGTCATAGAGCATGCCAGACTGAGTATATTTCAAGTCTAGATATTGCGCATGAGCAATGACTTTCTCTTCAGTGACAACCCCCCCTTTAGCTACATCTTTTGTAATAGATGGTAACAATGACTTAATAAACTATTCAGCTAACAGCTGATCAGGGACATATGTTTTTACCATTCGACGATGACGTCGCCACTCATGAATATGATCAGATATGTGAGTGGTTGTTGTCTGCTTAAAATTGGTAAGAAGCTCTGTTCCTATTTTGTACCTTATGGGTAACTGAAAATGGGTTAAAAAGGTCGTGGCAAGGGCACTGAAGTTATCGAACGAAGCTCTAGGCAATTCGATGTACCATTTTGCTGCTGGACCAGTTAACGTTCATTGGAAAAGGTGAAGCCTAATCGAATCATCATTTAGAGTGTTGGATGAACACCACAGATGAAAGGTCATCACATGATTTGATGGATCTTCACCTGGATTTCCATTGAATTTAGGAATATCTGACGGAAGTTTATGAGGAATCGCCGACCACCACTAGGCGTAAGCAATTGGATCATTTGTTAGCCGATTCAGATCTGGTAATTCTAAAGTTGCAACGAAGGGCAACTGTTGATTCAAGTTTGGCAAAGCATACCCAGGATAAGATGGGATCGCTTGAGCAGTGGGTCTTTGCATACTAGAATAATGTATTTGACGCTGATAAATTTGATAAGGTTGATGGGCATAACCATTATGATATGATTGATGGTGACCGTTTTGAATATACGACTACCCATTACCCGCAAATCTTTGTTGCTCACGTCCTCGGTAAGATTTTTGGAATTGTGGTTGTTGATATTACACTAGCCATGGTTGTGAAGCCATTTGCTGTTGTCCAATAATGGATGTTTGACCAAGATGAGGGGTAATAGTACCCATTTGAGCCTGAGTCGCTCCAGTTAAGGAGCCACTAATCGGCGATTGTGGTTGTGTCATGGAGACAAAAGGCTATTGTATTACAACCTGAGAAACTTGAGGTTGACATACAATAGGCAACGCTTGTACTTGCGACACCGTCACAATAGCCGGTGTAGTGGGGATATTCAACACAGGTAGACTCGGTTGCATTGAATATACAACTCTTGGCTATTGAGGCAGTATTGGCACCCAACCACTGGATGTGATTCCACCTTGACCCAAATTATGTTGTGAACTCTCATATGGTTTTTCTCCCGGAGGGAACAATGAAAGGGCATACTGCCCTCCATATGGCGGCAATCCAGTGTTCAAAGGAAAGATTGGCCTCTGGAGACTGGACTGCCCAAATTGATCCTATTGCGAAGGATCAATTTGCTGAGACTCAACATAAGAAATTCCAGATATCATTCCGGATGAATAAACGGGAACAAACCATACTATCGAAACAGTCCCTGGGTGGACTTCATCTAGCGGCTGAGAGCTAGTTGGGACAGATGGTATACCAGTGAACATTGTCAGAGTGGTAGCAGGAGGTTCTGCTGCTGCTGTGTCAGATGGCACAGTCCTAGATGTCGATGGTTGTTTAGACATATTGAGTCTATCCAAAAGATTTCCTAGCGATTCTACAGGAACTTGCGATGAAGGATGACTAACTTCTGTCATAGAAGGATATAGGTGGATCCCAGTTCCAAAATGCAATTGGGTACTTGATGGAAGATCCTCTGTAATCTCTTCTATAGCAATCAATCCGAGTGGAAGAGGGAGACCGTCAGGTCTGTAAAATATTTTTGGTGCCGAAGAAGGTGTAGACTCTGCAGCGACAGATGTTGGAGGGGTGACACCTTCCGAATCAGCCCTAGATGGAGCTGGTCCAGGAATAGAAGTGTTTACTGTTACACTAGGATCAGTTCTAATGTCCTCTTGTGACTGCGGAACTTCTTCTGTAGAGGCAGGGATACCAGAAATTATTGGAGTAACTAGAGTCTCAGAGGATGTTGAAACACAAGTTTCAAACAAACCATGAGACTTTGACCCAGTTAAACGAGTTCGCTTGGCCTAGAATGGCTTCGTTTCCAGAGTCAAAGAGGTTGACTCATTAGTCTCTGCAAATGACGGGGTTTTGATTGACTTTCTTCCACGATTGCAGATTACTTGATCAACTCAAAATAAAAAGGGAAAATGTTATTCCGAATTAAATGAATTTTATGACGCTTTGACACAACTTGCTTTTTCAATTTTTAAGAGTCAAGAAAAAGCTAAAGATGACTCTAGTCGCCTTCGATTTTTAATGAGCCTGAAGTGAGAAGTGCTTAGATGGACCTTTTCTTTTAAGGAGTCTAAAAAGGAACGAAAGTGACTACTCTAGAAATCTAGACAGAGGGATTACCAAACCAATCGCAAAACTGCAGAATACTTTTTACGGTACAGAAGTCAATTTTCCTGAATGCTGTGTTTAGTGCATTGTGATCGATAGGGCGGCAGACACAGCTTCCTAAGGATAAAGGATATAGCCTATTGTGGTTTCCCAATATATACTCGACAGTACATGGGAGCACAAGTCCATACTGGCACTTATTGTCTCAAAGAGGAGGAATCACCCAACCTACGATGAAAGCAATAGTTACCAAGCTTTACGATGTCAGAATACATCTCTAGCCTAGACTTCTAAATGTTGTGCGTTAGGTTCCAAAGCGTTTTTATGTTCATTAAATTTATTTTACAGTTGATCTTTCTTAAGAATTTTGCCTTTAAGGTTCACCGCATGATGTAGATATACAATTCCTAAATATGCAATCTAAGATGATAAACATTCGTTTACTCTTATTTTCGCAATGAAAATCCTAGCTACTAAGGAAAGAGAAATAGAAATCTTTCAACATAGAGCAGAGAGCAGACACTAGATGCACTGTTCTAAATCAATATCAACAAGCAGTTCATGTATTTGTTTTATGCTTTCTTAATGTGTGAATGAAAAAAAGAATGCTAAGTACAAATATGAACTATCTTTTCTTTCAAAGCGACAGTACTAACAATTTTCTCTTCAAAAGACGAAAGGAAGACAAGGACGACACTTTGTGATTTTGAATTGAAAACTGCTTTCGACACTTGAAATACTATTAATTCAAATCAAATACAAGAGTAAAAGTGTAATTGACTATCAAAAAGAGGAGGATTCTTTTCTTTGACTGAAAACGACACTTGCGACACTTTCAAATCAAAAGACGACAGTTCGATTAAGTTACTGTTTGTAAATGAGAACTGTAAATGGCAAAAAAATACATAAAAAAATTCACAATTCTTTGTACAATGGAGGCTGAATAATGCAAAGGAAGGGGGTTTCAACAGTGGCATACTAATCAAAGACAACAAAACTCCTGAATAAGTTGAAGACTATGAAGAAAAAACCAAAATCTGGAGGCAGAAACAGTCTTATCTGATCATCGCACCTGTAACGCAAGGAAACAGGGATGCATCTCACCTACTACACATGGGAGGTGCGATGCATCCAGACTGTCAAAGGGAGATAGTGCGATGGTCCAGGGACGAGACTGGGCTTGGTTTTTACTCACAGTTTGTAGCTTAGTTCAGGGATTTAAGTTGAGCTAATGATAGTCAGTGAATACAAAGTGTAGGGGCTAATCTAATGAGGTTACTTGAGCTACCACCAGGGAACTTAGGATGTTTGCAAGTCAGTTGTTTAGTTTATAAACAAAACCCAGAGATAGACTGAAGCAACGTTGATCTACTTTGCACTTGCATAGCAAATGCAGTTCGAAGGCTAGCTGGCTTAACTTCAGGCTTTGTCTGTATTTTATAAAGCAAACAAATATAAACAAGAAAACAAGCTATTTGCTCCCCAGTGGAGTCGCCATTTTGTTATTGGGAAAACTAGTGTCCATTCAGAGCTGCTAGTCACACTAAGACGGGTAGCTATCTTAGAAACAAACAAACTAAAGTTACTTTTGTTTTCCTTTATGAGAGATAGATGAGAGAGAAGCAGAGAGTACCAACCTCAATCTTTCACTTGGCTCCTTGCTTGTTTCCTCCCTCCTTTGACAGAGCTTCGCCACTCCTTCCTTATTTGTCCCACTTCAAAGAACACCTGTAGAGTCAAAGAAGCATAATACCATCAAAGCATAGAGATCTATAACCATAAACAATATAGGATCAGATGTATATTAACCATACAAATGCATATATATCACACATTTTAGAGATACACAAGAATATGGAGGAAAACTCAAATAGCTTTATTGATAGAAGTAGTAGAAGAGAGGATTACAACCCATGGGTCTGACCCAGTGCCATCCTCCTAGCATGAAAGCCCTCTTCACCTCATGAAAATCTTAGATCACCCAACAATGTTGCACAGAGAAACCAACAACACTTCCTTACAAAATACAAAGTTCTAGCCTCTGGATCTCTAGGATGAGGGATCCATATATAGATGTTTGCAGGTGGGTGAATTAGCTTCTGGGATTTTGATTAGTGTCCTCTCTCTAATATTTCTTGGTTCCACTTGTAGATTCATGATCTCTTACTCATCCCTAGGTGAATTCAGAGAGGCAAGTGTCAAATGGTTAATTGCTAGAAGATTCTTTGGGTTTCCACCTAGCTAACTACCTCTACCATTTGTCTGCTCTCGCTCATCACACCCTATAGAACGGATTTTTAGTATGCATCGCATTTTTTGCATGTGGCAGGTGAGATGCATCGCACCCTTAGCACTGAGCAGTTTGTATGGTTCAGTTTTGACCAGTTCTGAGTAGTTTTTCATGGAGAACTTCTGGGAGATGATGTAATCAGCTGACCTTGCTCCTTTAGGGTATGAAACAACACCTTTAGGGACTTAGAAGCCCTTGGTTTTATGGACATATGTGATTGGGGTTGCAGTGCCCAAATATGTCTATAACAGGTATTGTAACTCATGTTACTCATGACTTCGATTGAAAAGATAAACGAAGAAGATGGCCTACCTCGTTCTGATGCTATCTCGATCTCCTTTGTTGAAGACCTTAAATCACTCACGTCATGGGCTCGTTCCTATTGCACTCAGTGTTTATGCACCTACAAAAAATATCAAGACACAACAAGGCATGCAAATAGGGGTTCGAGTAAGGAACCTTTATCAGTTGCATGTAGATGGATGCTCAACAATGGCAGGCAAGTCAGAAGGATTGGTGAACCGGGAGGATGGCGAGTTGTGGCACAGGAGATTGGGTCACCTTCACCATGGAGCCTTGAAGATACTGCAGCAGATCACTACAGGGCTTCCTAAAGGCACACTTGCGCAGTCAGATCAGTGCAAGGGGTGTACTTTGGGGAAGTTTGTGAAAGCCACCTTTCACGAGAAGGATAGTCGCGCCACGACGATCCTTGAGAGAATTCACACAGACGTGTGTGGACCTTTCTCAGTTGCTTCGACAACAAAACACAGGTATTATGTGATTTTTGTTGATGATTTCTCTCGTAAGTGCTGGATCTTCTTCATGCAGAAGAAGAGCGAGACATATTCAAAGTTCTATGAATTCAAAGCACTGGTCAAGAAGGAGTTGGGGAAGAAGGTGAAGGCTCTTAGGAGTGATAATGGTGGTGAATACATCTTGGACGAGTTAAAGTATTTCTGCAAGGCAGAAGGGATTCGAAGAGAGCTCATAGCTACCCATAACCCACAGCAGAATGGGGTAGCTGAGCGAAATAACAAAACGATCATGGGTTCTGCATGGGCGATGTTGCATGATCAGAGCCTACCCCTTCACTTGTGGGTGGAAGCATGCAATACAGTAGTTTATGTGCAGAACCATTGTCCTCATAAGATACTTGGCGTGAGTACACCCGAGGAGGCTTATTCTGGTAAGAAGCCTGATCTTTCTCATTTGAGGATTTTTGATGCTAATGTTTACATGCATGTGACGAAGGATGCCAGGAAGAAGTTGGAGCCGACCGCAGAGGTTGGGATATTTGTGGGGTACACTGATACGCCCCACAACTATCATGTGTATTTGCTAGACAATGGTAAAACTGTTGTGCGACGGGATATAAAATTTCAGGAGGAGAAAGCCATTAAGTGTTCGCTTGAGAGGGAGATACACTTGCATGCAGATGAGGAGCTATTAGTTCCTAAGGATGAGCTTCAAGACGTGGATCAGCCACAGGATGAGGTTCATGGAGTGGAAGAGACCACTCAAGCAGCGCCAACCATTAGAGGGCGAAAACGCTTGACAGAAGCAGAGCAACTGGCTCAAGATGCAGAGAAAGTTGTAGGACCACCTACAGCCCAACGTAGACAGAGATAGTCACCTGATCGGTACACTGGATACATGGCTCTTATGAGCAAGTGTGTTGTTACTGAGCCATCCTCTTTCGAGGAAGCTGTGGAGGATCCCGCATGGGTAGATGCCATGGTGGAAGAGTATGATTCTATTGTCAGAAATAGTACATGGGAGATTGTTCCTAGACCGGAAGGGAAATCAGTGGTGGGTTCAAGATGGATCTACAAAGTTAAGCATGCAGTTGACGGGAGTGTGGAGAAGTACAAGGCAAGATTCATTGCCCAAGGCTTTTCACAGATAGAGGGGATCGATTATAAGGAGACCTTTGCACCTGTCGCAAGGTATTCTTCCATACGGACGATTCTTGCTCTCTCAGTGCATATGGGATGGCACATTCATCAGATGGATGTGAACACTGCGTTCCTCAACGCAGTCATTGAGGAGGAGGTGTACATTGAGCAGCCCGAAGGCTTTGAGGTCTTCAACAGCGAGTCGCATGTGTGCAGGCTCAAGAGAGCGCTGTATGGGTTGAAGCAAGCACCATGTGCTTGGTACACATGGATAGATAGCTATTTCACCAGACTTGGATTCTCCAAGAGCGAGGCGGATCCTAACCTATACCAGATTGTGGTGGAGGGTAAGTTGCTTATCATTGCACTGTATGTAGATGATTTGATTCTAATGGGTGATGAGCTGTTGATACTTTCATGCAAGGAT
>APFE030702884.1:90388-110493 GCA_000404065.3 Pinus taeda | reverse complement strand
GGAGCTTATCCCTTTGAAGGAGGACTCTATCCCTTCAATGGTGGACCTATAACCTCCTTCCTTTGCACTATAAAATGAAGCATTGGGCTAGTTACTTGGGAGGTTAAAAGTTGAATATTTTTTAGGGTACATGTTGCTGGAACTTAGTCTTCCTTATTGAGCTTTTGAGAGGAGATATTACATACCTTTTGATCTCATTTGGGAGAGAGTGAGGCTTGTCAAAGTAGAGGAGATTCCTGTTTGGACCTTGGGAAGAGCTTGTACAACATCAAGGCACCAAGGTTGTAAAGTTCTTCTATTTCAAAGTTAATGCAATCAAGTTTATTTTTCTCAATAAGCTATGTTTTATGGTTTATTTCAGGAATTCCTTGATCATCATGATGAACATGATTTATTATATTGGCTATGCAGGTGTTATTTGATGTGTGCTTGTTTGTGATTGTATTTATTAAAAGGAAACTCTTTGAAGCTGTTGGAGAATGGCTACCACAAACTAGCATTGGACTTAAGGTAGGGTCTAAAACACCTCTTAGTTTTTATTAATGAATCGCGATATGTTTAGGGAAAGGTAGATTTGCTTGTCTTGCTTGTTTCTAGATATCAGTTGATACTAGGGAGATCGGTCTTGTCCACAAGAACAATTTATCTGGCCAACAACAATGGATCCTTTCATATATTCCTTACTATCCGAATGGCTGCGTTCATACCATGGATTCATGTTTTGACATCAAATATGTATATGTATATGCATCCTTGATTTGCAGGTCTCCTGACAGTGTTTGTCCTTGTCCTTGCAAAAGCTCGTAAAGCATCTCGGCCACCACTCCCTATTCTATCTTCATGCTTTAAGGGGCATCTGTTACACAGTAATTTATCACACCTCCTGCACTTCCCCATGACATACACTGAAGTGCCCGAAACATGACCGTCATGCAGTGTATTCATTCAGATATGCAACTCATATCCTCCCTAAAACATTGATTGGAGAATGATTTGAGATTTCCCCTAAAGAGATAGCTCTAAAACCTTAATTTTGAGATTCATCGCTCTTATGATGTGAAAAACAACGATGATCACTTGTTGCACTGCACTTGACCTATGATGGAATCACTTTTGTTCACTTGTATACCCGTGATGATCCCAAAAAAGGAAACTTTCTTTTTGAGGATGAGAAGCTTCGTGATCTAGAAGCTTCCAAAGCGGCGAGCTGGAGGTTGCTTGGCATAGATGAGGTCGAATTCTCCCAACTTGGTGTTGGCTTGTAGGGGCCTGACCCAGGTTTAGAGGTGATTTAGCCAAACAAATCCCGGTACTACTAGCCCTTTTGGCAACAGTCCGCGGAGCGCGGACTGAGGTCTCACCCGAAGTAGTTGGGAGGGTGCTAGAACTAGGTTTCTGCACCTTGGGGATGTCTAATGAGCTTTTGGTGGTCTGCGGTTTGACCCTACATGCACATCGCTATGCACATCTCTTAGTCCCTCTCAACCTATGATGTTGCCTTTGTGCAGCCCTACTCGGGGCGCAATCCGTGTTATTACCCAAGTTCCTTACTATTAACCTATTATTATCGGATTGCTTAACTTATCTGTGTAATTTTAGTGATATTTAATAGTATATCCAGTGTCCATATAAGTGCACATGATAAATAAAACAATATAAATGTATAGAATGAAATATACAAGCAGATGCACAGAAATTGGAATCAACTTCTCTTTATTATTCTTCATTCAAGGTTATAGACTTGACACCGCCTTGCGCACTTAGCTGTAGGGGTCCGCACACTCTGCTACGAACTCTACTAGGCCTCTGCATACTCAGCTGTAGAGCCTCTTCCTACTACTACGACCCAATCCATTTAGACTCTTACTCTATGCTTGAACCATTCATATTCATCTATCTCCTGTTCGCTAATTAGCTATCTTTACAACTTAGAGCCTCGCTCTATTTATACAATCCCATGGTTCGCGGACCATGGGTAGGCCGACATGACATTACATTACATTACAAAACTTAGGGCGGATAGCCCTACAACTCAACCTATACTTTGCGCTTTGCGCTCGCCATTTGTAGAGTTTTATAATACATTTGACCAAAACTTGGGCTTTGAGCCCCAAAACATGCTGTGGGGGGATCTGATGCCCAACAAGCCCCTAAAACAAACATCGTGACTCACCCTCGAGTCACTTTATTAGCACGGTGATCTTGGCGCAGAGTCCCTCCAATTGGTCCCGCACTGCTCAAATGTCGGTAGCGCACTGAGCTGTTGCCTACTGTACCTGCTGCGTTCTTGCATCTGAATCATCTGTGTTGGAATTGTGTCCTTACCTTGGTACCGACATCTACAACATGTGTTTATAGTCTCGTGCCGTGGTTTAGCTCCTCGGGTTGTGAAGATTGTGCTTCAGCTGGTCAGTCAGATAGCTGGCCCACCCATGTAGGGCTTCAAGTGACTACCGTTTACTTTGCCTAGGAAGGGTTCTCCATTTAGTTTGACTAGCTGGACCACACCTCTATTTGTGACCTCCTTAACCATGTATGGTCCCAACCAGTGCATTCTGAATTTTTCCGAAAATTTTTCAAACTTACTGTCATACAGCAGCACTAAGTTGTTTACCTTGAAGGTGCGCAACTTGAGATGGTGATCGTGCCAAGCCTTTTCACGCTGCTTTTGTACCTATTAATGAAATCCATCCAGAAGCCATTCTTCCTCGAGTTCTTCTAATTGCATGAGCCTTTCTTCCAGAGCTTTGTGGTCCATCATGCCTGTGAGTGTTGCTATTCGTAGATTAGGTATGATGTATTCCATCGGCATGACAACTTTTGTGCCATAGACTAACCAGAAAGGTGTCTGTCCCATAAATTTCTTGCACGTTGTCTTGTAAGCACATAATATGGTAGGTATGTGTAGGTCCAAGTCATTTCGCTGCACGTTACATACTTTGGTCAGCACAGTCTCCAGTATTTTGTTGAATGTCTCTACTGTCCCATTAGCTTGTGGGTGGTACGGTGTACTTTTCTGGTGATACACTTGGAACTCTTCTGTGAGCGCACTGATGGTTTCATTCAGGAAATGTGTTCCGTGATCATTCATTAAGATTTTTGGATAGCCAAATCGGGTCAACATGTTTTCAAACAAAAACTTCGCAGCCATAGTAGCCGTGTAGTCTTTGACCAGCTACACTTTTGCCCATCATGTTAGGTACTCTGTCACAGTGATGATGTAGCGCACACCCATCTTTCCCTGAGGTTTTATTAGTCCCACAAAGTCGATTGCCCATTTTTCAAACAACTTCAATGTCATTTGTGGATTTAATGACATCTCATCCCTTCATGATGGTTTTCTAGTCCTTTGACATATATCGCAGACCTTACAGTGCGCTTTCAAATCCTAGTGCAGGGTTGGCCACTATAACCCTGCGCTAAGAATCTTCTATGTGATTTTGCATCTTGCATAGTGTCCTCTTGTAGTGCCCCCATGTGCTTCTGCGAGGATCTGACCTTGTTCAAATTAAGGTATTTATCTTTCCAATATCTCATTGTTGCCAATTTTGTAGAGGTGCCCCGCGATGATAGAAAAGTTCGCTGCGTGCACTACCAATTCCTTCTTCTCTTGGACTAAATATTCCTTTGGCATAGTCCCTGTTGTTAGAAAATGGATTATATCTTTTAAGTGTCCGTCAGTGATGTGCACTGCAAAGCATTGTGCATCAGGTAGTCCCTCCTCCAAATTCGTTGGTTCCTTGCCCGTCTCAATTCATGACAAGTGATCTGGCCCTGTGTTTAGGCGTCCCAACTTGACTATGACTTCAAAATCATATTCTTGAAATAGTAAGAGCCATCTGCATATGTGCCCCCCTAACATAGGCTTATTCACCAGGTATTTCAACGCGGAATGGTCGGTATACATCTTGAAATGTCCTCCGAGTAGATAATGTCGATATTTTTGGAGCCCGTACACCATTGCCAATCCCTCACGCTCAGTGGTGGAATAGTTCTTTTCTTCTATGGACAATCTCTGACTTGCAAGCGCAATCGGGTGATCCATGCCCTCCACACCCTCCTATGTGAGTATGGCTCCTAGCGCAATACATGACGCATCAACATGTACATGAAATTCCACATCCCATTTTGGGAAGAACAAGATTGGGGTGGAGGCTAGTTTACCCTTTAGGACATCCAAACTCTTCATACAATCATCATTCCAGCAATATGTAACATCCTTTTTCAATAGATTTTCCATCGACATTATTATTTGGGCATAACTTTTGATGAACTTCCTATAGTATCCAATGTACCCAAAGTAGCGCACAATTGTTTAACACTTCGCGGTGCTTCCAAATTTAGAATAATGACAATATTTGCAGGGTCCACCATTAGTCCTTGTTTGCAGACCACATGTCCCAGTAGGTTTCCAAAGGGGACGAGGAATGTGAACTTTTTCAGGTTCAATGCAATCTGGTGTCATTGGCAAGTATCCAGCATCAAGCGTAAGCTCGCTACATGGTGCTTAACTAATCCAAAGATAGTCCAATCATCCAAATAGACCTCTAAGAACTTGTGGATGTATTCTTTGAACTCAGCCACAATGATGCACTAAAATATAGTTGGTGCATTCTTCAGTCCAAATGGCATAACAGTGTATTGAAAGTAGCCCCATTCTAATGCAAAGGTCATTTTGCTCCTATCTTCTGGCGCGATCTTGATCTGATGGTACCTTGAGAACCCATCTGTGAACGAGTATGCTTCCTGACAACCAACATTCTCCTATACTTCATATGTAAATGGTGTTGGGAATGGATCATGTACACAGGCATCGTTCAACTTTCTGAGGTCCATGCATATTCTTATTTCACCCTTTTGTTTTTTCTCCTATACTACCATAGGACTTACCTAGACGGATTCTTCCATTGGTTCAATAATTCCATCCATGAGCATTTTGTCTAATTCGTCGTGGACCTTTTCTTTATACTTTAGATTTAAGTAGTAAGGCCACTGCTTAAATGGCTTCGTGTCGGGTTTCAGGGTGATCTTCATCGTCCCTAAGTCGCCAACGATCCCTTTTAAGTCCATAATTTTGGTCGGGAACAAGTCCTGGTATTCACAGAGTAACATAGCGACCTTATCCACCTTGTCATTATCCCAATAGTCCCCAAGTGTTGCGTACTTCGGCTCTGCCTCCGTTCCGATGCTGACCTGCTTTGTCTTTAGCAGCACAGTGATGTTGGGGTCTTCAAGTGATGGTCCTCGAATCTCGCGATAGCCTTCCATTTCTGAAATGTTAATATTTTGTGGGTCCTCATCATCCTCCTCAACATTTACGTTGTAACACTCTAGCGTGCAGCTTAATTGTGTCGCCCATTCTGGCTGAAGTACTTCCATTGGCTCCTGGGGTATTTTGAATATAACTACTTTTACTGCCTATAGCACATCGTCAACAGTATTTGACCAATGATCTTCAAACGTGAAGGTTAACAGAAATCCTTCACACAAGAAATCCCATTCACTCGTACCATGGTGGAGCTCCATCTCAGTATACCATTGATGGGTATGACATCCAGGGTATGACATCCAGGGTATGATAGAATAAATGTACCCATTCAGGTTGTGGCTCTTCCTCATAGACCTTGGTCCATTTCGCGAGGTGTGTGCGTGGATCATCTCGTCTGTCATATTTGTCTACTAGCCATATCTGCAGTTTCCCAAATCATAAGTGAGTCATTCTTCTGCATCCGTGTCAGTCCTCAAAACTTCCCTGATGCGTACCCCACCATCGTGCGAGTGTTGCGCACAGTGCCCACTTCAGAGCATCAAACCACTACTGTTCTAGTACTACACTTTCAAATTTGTTCAGGAATTCATCCACTGCTGTTGACCCATCATATGTAGGCAGATCCCTTGCTTCTGTTGTCACGTAGCATAGTGATCTAACCATCATGTTGCAATTAAGCGTTGTTACTTCGTGCAGTCGATTCTACCATCGCTCTATCTCTTCGTCTGAATCCGAAGTGCAGGAGCTTTCACACTCCCACGAAATGCTTCCATCTATAGTAGGATTCACCCAATCCTCTTCTCGTGCAGTTATCTTGTAAATACAGTCGAGAACATCATCACTATCATCATCATGTACCAATTCAGTGTATTGCGCTCCTTCGGCTGGATCTAGTGGTATGACTATGCGTAGTGACTTTTTTTCAAAGATCATTTTGCGCTTCTTCATATTTATGACTCCATTCATATCGATGACCTATTCTATTCCTAGTAGCATGGAATAGGGATTACTAATCTCTATCACTTCAAAATCCACCTGCATGTTCGCACCTTCAATATCTACTATTACACCTTGCAATCTTCCCATGGGTAAGATCTTTTGCTGGTTCGCCATTCGTAACTGAATAAGAGACCAATGTAGCGTGGGTCTGGCCATGCATTCCCATGTTTGTTTTGGCAGTACATTCATGTCCGATCTGAGATCCAGGATTACCTGATCCATTTCATACTCGCCGATTTGTGCAATCAACTTCATTTCCCTTCCTGTGCACAATGCATGCTTTCCAAGTTTCCGGACCACGTGCGGTTCTCCTAACCCCGCGTACGTAGTGATAAGTTCCTGTAGTCCTTTTACTAGCTTACTATCGTGTATCAGTTTCATGCATGTCTCCAGAAAGGAAGTGAGCATTGAAGGATCCACCCCTGTTTCTAGTTGATCCTTACTACCTGAAGTGGAGGCCTCTGTGAAGCTCTTCTTGGCTTCCATGAATGTCTCCTTCATGCGTTTTAAATCAAATCCAGGTTCCTTTATAGGAGCCTTGTAAACCCACACACTTTATTCTGACTACTTACCTTTATCATTGCCAGTGGTCATACCGCTCCTGAGCATCATGTTTACATTTGGGTCTTCTTCGTGCGGCTCAGACCTCATCATCTACAAATTTTAAGTTGGAGGGGGTTGAAGTACCCATTTTTTGCGCAGTCTAGCTATCAATGTAGGACAATATTCTACCTCATGATTAAACTGAGTATAGTACAAACATGATGTCCTTGTCAGGTTTGTACAAACACGAGCATAGTGCCCTTGCCCTATGCAATTATAACAAATTAACTGTCTGCGACCCCTTCCTGGTCCCATTCTGCCTCGACCTCAAACGTGCCCCTAAAATCCAATGCGCGCCATTCTTGCATTTGGGTCGAGGGCTTGCGTTTTGGTCTGCACCTTGTAGGCAGGAGTCTGGTCCATCATTAGTTCGTAGCTTCTATAGGTGTGTTCATCATGGCCTACCGACCTACAGAAATTACAAAACAATTATTGGGACATCTGCATATACTTCTGCAATAGATGACAATTATCCATAGTGCGTTTTCCTCCTATCTGACAAATCGCTCACCATAATGCAAGCGCTGCGCTTGGTCCTGCTGATGCCTCAGGTCTTAACGACATCGACCCTCCTCTTGCCAAGTAATTCGTGAACTTTGGAAAGTGGTCCTTGTCATGCCCCTGGCCTTTGCATTTTATGCACCATACCTCCTTGCGTGCCTCTAACCAAGGTGTCCTGTCAAACTCTACATCTCCAGACATAGATTTTGTAGTTGCGCGTGGATTTGTTGGACTCCCAGGCCAGGGTCTTGTATAGGGGTCTCATGTAATCTCAATGCCATCTCCAAAGCTTTGGCCTGGGTGGAATGTTTTTGTTGTGACAACACCATCCTTAAGTGCACTGTTAGTGATGCTACAAACCATGTGCGGTGTTGTCCATCTGTCAATGTCATGTTGGCTTCATGAATCATGGCCTTCATTCTTTGGTCCAGATCCCAGGGGGTCTCACCCAGGAGCATTGCGATCTCCTTAAAATCAATGATTGATTATGTTTCTGACTTTGGCCTGCTGAATTCCCTGTTCAACGCGGTCTAGATTTCTATGATTCTTGCGTTTGGATGGTCATTTGAATGCTTGATGTACCATGTTAATGCGCGATCCTGGAATGCGCTCACCAGCATAGCCTTCTTGATATTTTCATCCATGACGCCTTGTGCTTCCCATACTACCCTTAGCACGAACCATAATTGGTCTGGATCTTCATTCCCCACTCCTCTGAATACTAGTAGTTTGATTGCACTCGCCATACTGAACTGTGGTGGTGGCAGAGGTGGGGTGGGTGGAGATGGAGGTAAGGAGGGTGAGACAGGTGGCGGTGTAGGTGGAGTTGGTAAGTGCAGAATTCGCTGCCTTATCAGACTGACCACACTTCTCAAAGAAACTTTCGCGAGCTCCTCCTTGCTTTCCGCCGAGGGGGAAATTAAGGGATTGGTTTCTGATTCTTCATTACTTCCGCTTTTGTAGATCTTCCTACTTCGCGTAGTCCCAAACATTAATTTATTCACATAACTCGCTTTTCACACAATAGCATCTTAATCCAAATGTTCAAAGATTTAATATACTTACCTCACGGTCCCTTGAGGAAACGTCGCTCTGCCTCACTATAGCTGATGGTTGTATCTACCGCAAATTTAGTGATAAATTCTCCTATAATTTGGTCGAATCAATGGTCCACAACTTGTGTGATCTTATCTCCTGAGGCTTCTAGTCTATGCACTAATTTCGGAGTCCACACAATTGGTTTGTCGAGTCTACACCTTCCCTGACTGTCTACTAGCTTCGCGATCCACTCATACAGCTCAGAAGGAAAGGATGCAAAGAAAATTTCATGGATTTCCATATACAAGTAGTGTTCCAACCACTGTTCCTTAGATACTCGTGAATTTCTATTTTCCTGCACCACGAACCCGTGAATCGCTTGTCCAACCACCCTTCAGTTTCTTTCTTTGTTGGATTCCAATGGCATGACATCAGACATCCCTTATGCAGATCTTGGTCCCAGTAATGGAACCATTTGTTGACTTGTCAGGGCCTGACCCAGGTTCAGAGGTGATTTAGCCAAATAAATCTTGGTACTATTGGCCCTTTCGGCAACAGTCCGCGGAGCATGGATTGAGGTCTCACCTGAAGTAGTATGGGAGGGTGCTAGAACCAGGTTTCCGCACCCTAGGGATGTCTAATGAGATTTTGGTAGTTCACGGTTTGACCCTGTTTGCACATCGCTACACACATCTATTAGTCCCTCACAACCTATGATGCCGCCTTTGCGCAGCCCTACTCAGGGCGTGATCTGTGTTATTACCCAATTTCCTTACTATTAACCTATTATTATCCGATTTCTTAACTTATCTATGTAATTCTAGTGATATTTAATAGTATATCTAGCGTTCATATAAGTGCGTGTGATAAATAAAACAATATAAATATATAGAATGAAATATACAAGAAGATGCACAGAAATTGGAATCAACTTCTCTTTATTATTCTTCGTTTAAGGTCACAGACTCGACACCGCCCTGCGCACTCAACTGTAGGGGTCCGCGCACTTAGCTGCGGACTCTAGTACGCCTCTACGCACTTAGCTGCCGAGCCTCTTCCGACTACTACGACCCAATACACTTAGACTCTTACTCTATGCTCGAACCATTCGTATTCATCTATCTCCTGTTCGCTAATTAGCTATCTTTACAACTTAGAGCCTCGCTCTATTTATACAATCCCATGGTTCACGGACCATGGGTAGGTTGACATGACATTGCATTACATTACAAAACTTTGGGCGGACAAGCCTATGACTCAACCTGTACTTCGCGCTCTGTGTCCACAATTTGCGGAGTTTTACATTACATCTTACCAAAACTTGGGTTTTGAGCCCCAAAACATGCTGTGGGGGGGTCTGATACCCAACACTTGGCCTCTTTATCTTATCCCTATGAGCTCCCTCCTTGAGATGAGGGCCTAATCCTATCTTTGGAGAGGTCCTAACTCCCTTTCCCAACCTATATATTCATCCTCTCCCATTCCCAAATAGTTGGTCTATGTTTATTTGCACCCTTATGCTAAGATTATGCCTATATGCTACTCGTTTGGCTTGGAGAAGGATTTCTTCGAGAGCCTAGCTTGGACTTGGATTTTCATTCAAGGAAAGCCTATCAACATCAAGGCTTGGTTGTATGCTTCCTCTTATTTTCTATTAATATACAACTGTTGGTTCATTTTCCCTAAATGTGTATGCTCATGTATCATTTAGCTTAACATTCGTTGATCAGTTAAGTAGGTTGCTTTTGAATATGCTATTTGTATTTGCTTGCCTTTTTGTGTCTTGATCTCTTGTATAGGTGCATAAACGCTGAGAGAAGCAGGAACGAGCCCATGACGTGAGTGATTCAAGGTCTTCAACAAAGGAGATTGAGATAGCATCAAAACAAGGTAGGACATCTTCTTCATTTCTCTTTTCAATCACAACTTAGGAAAGTGTCTAGTAGATTGTCACTTCAGCTGCTAGACCCACACATTAGACTAGATGGATCATCTCTTTTCGCAAAGAGGATTTACCTAGACAACAAATCCCCTGAAGAAGATTCCCAAAAGTGTGGCTCTTGCTATAAAGGTTAGTAGCTCAGTCATCTTGTTCAGTCATAAGCTTGTAGAAATTTACCCTCTTACCCCCAAAATCTATGGCCTACCAAAGATTCATAAGGAAGGGTCTCCTTTGAGACCCATTATCAACATGATAGGAGGGCCAAGTTATCTTCTTGCTAAATATTTAACCCAGAATCTTGAGCCCCTTATTGGACATAAAAAATCCTTCATCAAGGACTCTGCATCATTTGTCAATGAGTTAAAAAGTTTCAAGCATGGTCCGGATGATAAGCTTGTGAGCTTTGATGTGGTCTCCCTCTACACTAATATCCCTATCAATAAGGCCATTGAAGTCATCAAGCACATTACGGATCTTGATATAGCTAATTTAGTTGGTATTTGTCTTCTACTATCTTTTCATTCAATCGGGAATTCTATGAGAAAAATTGTGGTGTTGCCATGGGTTGCCCCCTCTCCCCTGTGGTAGCTAATCTATTCATAAAGGATTTTGAATCAGAGACCCTAGCTTCTTCTTGTCTTCTGCCTAAGATGTGGAAGAGGTTTCTAGATGACACTTGTGTCATCTGGTCCCATGGTAAGGAAGAGTTGGAACTATTTTTCCTCCATCTTAACAATCAATCTAGTTCCATAAAGTTCACCATGGAATTTGAAATTAATGGTAGTTTTCCCTTCCTTGACGTCCTCCTCTAAAGGAATGATGATGGCTCTTTTTCTCATCATGTATTTCATAAGAAAACTCACATGGAACAACATATTCATGCTAATTCTCATCATTTCCCAACTCAAAAACTTGGTGCTCTCAACACCTTAGCGATTAGAGCTTTAAGAGTTTCTAATGACAACCATCTCAATGAAGAGAAAGCACATCTCCTAAGTGTTTTCTTTAATAATGGGTATAGTAGACACTAATGTACTAAGGCTTTCCTCAGAGTTGAAAAAGGTCCTAGTGCTACGAAAGATACCAAGGATCGATTTTTTGGTGTTCATCATCCTTTCATCCAAGGGACCACTAACAATATTGCGAGGATGTTAAGGAAGCATAAGGTGAATTCAACCTTTAGGCCTTTAAATACCATCCAGAGCTCCCTTAGATCTATAAAAGACCCAGTGGACCCCAAGAATATGGAGGATGTTTACGTTATCCCATGTTCTTGTTGGACTCCCTACACTAGTGAGACTGGTCACTCAATTAATCAAAAGATTTGTGATCATGTTGCTAACATCAAGCATGGAAGGACCCGCTCCTCTACTTTGGCAGAGCATGCAGATAAACTTAAGCATCATATATGCATTAAGGAGGCCCAAGTCATTTCTAGGGTTAGTCATTTCCATCATCATAAATTGAGGGAGGCCCTAGAAATTGAAAAAACTCCTAATAATTTGAATAGAGTTGATGGTTGGAATATTAGTAGAAGTTGGGTCCCTGTCTCATCCCCCTGGTTTTTTAGGTTTCTTTTTGGGATTTATTATGTTTGTTTGTTTATCTATGTAGGTATTAGTGTCCATTTTATAGTATTTGTTGTTGATTTATTCTTCATTGGAGTTTATTTTCTTGACTCTTCGTGTTTTCTTAAGTATTTTATCATCTTATTCATTCGTAACACCTTTTAGTATTTTGTTATTTGTTTAATGGGCCTCAGCCCCATATTTTATTGTTGACGTTGTTTCATTTATTGATTATTTTTCTTTGAATAATATATTTATATATATATATTATATATATATATATATATATATACTATAATATATATTTAATTTATTTATTTATTTATTTATTTTTTTACTCATATATATATTTCTTTGGACTTGTGTTAGATTTTTGTTTTGTTTTATTTTATTTCCATTTAATATTTTTTAATTTTAGTTTTTTTATTTCCAGTAATTATTTTTATTTATTAAATGATCTTGTCTCAATTAGGGTCTTTGACTCCTTTATAATTTTTGACTTCCTCCTTGTTTGGAGTTTGACATTGATTTTTTTTTTGCTAGCTTTTATTTTTTATTTCTTTAATATTTGATTTTATTAAATTAATTTAAATTATTTTTTCAAAAAAAACTAGCAGTTAGTTAATAATATTTTTTTAATATATTATATTAATAAATTAATATCATAGTTTAAATATTATTTTTCAAATATAGTCATTACTTGAAATTTTGGTCTCTACATTGCTCTCTATTTAAGCCTTTGCCATGGTCTGCTTCTTCATCTGGTCCTAATGATGAACCACACTTGTTGGTTCGAAATGCATCAGCCAAAAATTTCTCTTTTGTGATTTCTACCGAAAGACTTTGCTTAATTTATTATGGATCACAGAAGCCTGAATACATAAATTTAATTATTTTTGTTTTATTTGAAATTAAGATGCTCTACTCCCTAGTAAGCTAATTATTTTTTATTTTTAATTTAAATATTCATAAAATGTTATTTGATGATTTGTATAATAGTTTTTTTTTTTTGCTAAAGCAAGTGTAGGTCCTTCTATTCCAATTAAAAGAAAAGTTACATAATATACAAAAAGGGTGCAGTTGCCCAAGCTAAAGCCAAGCCTAACAAAGCCTCCGTCCGTGGGTCCACAGACCAAGCCTCGGGCCCAAACCAACTTTCCATGATACCATCTCGGTCCTACGACAACATGGTCATTCGATCAAGCCTTGAAGATCTAATGGTCTAGGTGAAATTTCAGGTGAGCAACAAGCTCACACGTTAACAACAAAATCGGACCCAAAAAGATAATAGAACGACATTATAATCCATATCGGGTTCGAACGTGATGATAACCTTCGGGCAGTTTAGCTGCCCAAAATTCACCAGATGAAAGCGATCTCAAAATGCCTCTCCAACAAGCGCGGAACTTAACTGTGCCATCAGACCCAGAACCTTATAGAGTCAATTCTTAAACACATTTCGGGTCCGAATGGAAGGTTAACCAATGAGCAGATTGCCGCGTGAAATGCATTGTATTTCTGCGATTACTCTGACCTTCCCACTCTTTAGTGAAGTTCTCGACACCAAACATTAAAAGACTATAGTTAATGATTTTTATTATACCTTTGAAGTCTTGTTCTGTAAATAGGTTCCCACTTGAGAAGCTTATAACTGTAGATTTCCGTTACTAAATTCCCGCCCGATAACCAGAGTAAACCTCTAGTTTCGCTCTTGACCTCCTGCTCATACTTTCCCTCATGTCGAATAAAAGTCCTCTGTACATGAAGAAGACCCTGCTTATACATCATCTTGCCTATTTCCTCTGTTCTGGCAGATCTCCTTGTCTACTGATTCTTGTTTGTGACACTCATCCCTCAATCGACATGGAGGAGTCTCTGACCATTCATATATTTTATTGCTTTTGGCACATAGAACGCCTTCATTAGCCATAATATCACTAACTTGTTGGCTATTCTTCGCACATGAGTGAAACTAAGGGTTCTCATGGTGCGCAGGTGGGATTGAATAAGTTAGTAGACTTGCAATAATCTCTAGCGTTTCAAAACTTTGTCTGACGCTGAGCCATTACATATTTTCTTGACTGAGTTGATTATCAGTTCAGAATCAAATTCAATTATGGTATTATGTAAGTTTGAGTCCTTTAAGATTTCTAGGCATTGCTCCAGGGCCATGAGCTCTACCATATTATTAGTGGCTTTAACCAGATGACTGTAAAAGATGGCTTTTATTAACCCCTTATCATCTCTTATTACTCCTCCATACCCAGCAATGCCAAGGTTTCCTTTTGAGGCCCCATTTATATTGCTACTTCATAAAACCAAGGGGGGGGGGGGGGGGGTTGCCAGAGATCCTTATCAGCTGATATATGACCTACATTCTTGGTTAATCCCAGGGGGAAGAGCCCCTGAAGGCCCAATTGTAGCAAAATCCGCCTATCCTGTTCATGAGGTTGATTCTCAGGGGGGGATTTTATAAGGCTTCCTATAGTCTCTTTGAGTTGTCCTATGATATGATCCATAATACTCTGGGCAGAATCACTCCTATTCTTGAAGATTATATTGTTGCGTTCTTTCCATACATCCCAAATTAGAAATCCAGGAACCAGTTCCCAAGCTTTGTTGATTATTTCATTTGCAGAGAAATTACTCCTCCAATTCCTCAATGTGCTTTTGATGCTGCCAATGTCCCTGTCAGAATGTCTGAAGATTGAAGCTATCCAATTCCACAAGGTGGAGGTGAATGGGCATAGGTTGAGAAGGTGTTCCATAGTTTATTCTTGTAATTTGCAAAGATGGCATCTTGATGGACTAATTACACCTCTCTTCCGCAGGTTTTCCCAAGTTAGAATCTTTTTATGTTGCACCAACCACATGAATAGTTTGATTTTCATCCAAATTTGATTCTTGCATAGGTCCTTCCATACCATATCAAGGTTTGGAAAGTCAAGCCCAAGGGCTATTCACTTGGCCTCTTTAAGGTTAAAGTTCCCTTCATTGTTTTTTCCCCATCTCAATTGGTCTGAAGATGTTGAAATCAAAATCTTTCTCTGTTCCAAGATAACTGTGAGAGCTTCTGCTCAGGCCTTCAATGGAGAGTCCTCACTGTAAAGAAGATTCTTCCATTCTCTCTATTTTCCTTCATTTCTATCCTACTCCCAGAAGTCATTTACCCTGTGTAACCCTTTGTCATCGTTACCCTTCTTAAGATTGTTAAAATATTCTCTCAGCAGTTTTGGTTCCTATTGCCAATTATCTTCCCAAAACCAAGCAAGGTTTCCATCTTTTATTTTCCAGAAACTGTGTTTTTGAACAATATCTCTATTCTCCCAAGCTTTGTTCCAGATGTGGGAGCCTTTGATTATTCCAGACATTCGGATGTGCTCCTTTTCTTGCCAATTGTTTGCATATTTCTATTTCCAAACCTTGGCCCAAGGGGCATCTGATTCCTTTAGCCATCTCCACCATAGTTTTGCCCCCAAAACTTTGTTTAGGATTTCAGGGTCATCATGTCGCAATCCTCCATGTGCCTTAGGTTTACAAATATTTTCCCAGTCTACTAGAGCCCATTTCTTTTTCTCTCCCCCTTTGCCCCAAAGAAAATATCTTTGAATATTTCTAATGTGTTGCATAACTTCTTTAGGAGCTGGGAGTGTTGAAAACATGAAAATAGGAACAATGTGTAGGATGGCTTTTGTAAGCACTAGCCTTCCTGCCAAATTCAAAGACTTGTTTGTCCATTTCCAAATTCTATCCTAAAGTCTATTAATAGCAGGCTCCCAAACTATCTTGCTTAGAGGTTTGTCTGTTAGAGGAACTCCCAAATATTTGGAGGCTAGCATTTATCTTTGAAAACCTAGAATTCTGGTGAGGTTTCTTTGTATAGAAATATCAATATAAAAAAAGAAAATATTTGATTTGGTTAGGTTTACCTCAGTACTTGCAGCCATAGCAAAGTCTTTCAGAATTTGTTTGAAAGCAATAGCTTATTTGACCGTAGGTGTACCGTGAAGCATGGTGTTGTCCACAAATTGTTGATGAGTCAAAGCATCCCCATTCATGGTGAGTTTGAGCCCCTAAATTTTTCCTTATATTTTGGTAGCTTTGATCACATTTCCAAGCCCTTCCATCATGAGAATCAAGAGGAAGGGTGAGAGCAGATCTCCTTGTCTAAGACCTCTTGTAGGCTTGAAGGTTTTGGATGGTGAGCCATTCAGCAGTATTGAAAAGCTTGAGGTGGTGACGAGGGCCATTACCCATCTTATCCAATTATTGTCAAAGCCATATGCTTTTAGAACTTCCTTGATGTATGCCCAACTAAGCTTGTCATAAGCCTTTTCAAGATCAAGTTGTATGATCATGCATGTCTGCTTATTGCTCTTCAAAGAGTGGATCACTTCGTGAGCTTGAATGATATTGTTTAGAATTTGTCTACCTTCCACATATCCAGTTTACTCCTCAGACACTAGAGTTGGAAGAAGGGGCTTAAACTTGTTTGCAATTATTTTGGAAATACTTTTGTACACCACATTGCATAATGCTATGGGTCTGAATCTATCTAGTGTTATAGCATTTTCCTTCTTTGGGATCAAGGATATGAAAGAGGTGTTGAGTGCCTTCAAAACAATTTTGTTTGTCCTTGAGTCCTCTACCACCTCCAAAATATCTTGCTTGACTATGTTCCAGCATCTTTGAAGAAGTCAACATTGAAACCATCTAGGCTAGGAGCTTTCCCATTTTGCATTTCTTTGATGACTTCGCTGACCTCCTGTTCATTAACTGGCCTGTTAAGATTATAATTATCTTCTCTTGTCACAATCCTAGGAATGTGTTTAGTGAAGTCATTGATGAAATGTGATCTGTCTATGAGTGGCTCCTCTGCTATTCCTTGAAAATTTTGAACTAGAGTAGATTCTATATCTTTGTGGGTATTGAGCTATTTTCCTTGCGTATCTTTCAGTTTTAGGATCCTGTTATGAGACCGATGATCCATAGTGGCCTTGTGAAAAAACCTTGTATTCCTGTCTCCTTCCTTTAACCATTGAACTCTCGATTTCTGTTTCTAGAAGATTTCCTCTTGCTTACATAAGACTTCTCAATCCCATTGAAGTGAATCAGCTTGCTTCTTACCCTCCTCGATGAATCCCTTTGTGCTGAGCTCCTGATTAATTTCCTGTAGCTTCTCCTCAACTACTTTTTTGGCTTCGAAGATATTGCCAAACTCATTCTTATTCCATTCTTTAAGCCTGAGTTTGATGTGTTTCAGCCTCCACTGCAGAAGAAACATTTTGGTACCCTGAACATTAAAATATTCTGTCCACCATTTTTCAATATTGTTGTTGATGTTTTGATGGGTAAGCCAAATGTTTTCAAATTTGAAAGGTCTATTTCTTGGCGTTCCTATAAAGGATGCTTCTAATTGAATGGGCCAGTGGTCCAAGCCTCCAAAAGGGAGAATCATAGTTGACAAGTCAAGGCCTAAGAGGATAAGGTCCTCAGAGATAATGAATCTATCTAGTTTAGAGGCCACTTGAGCAGCCCCTCCCCTTTTATTATTCCAGGTGTAGATACCATTGTAGGTTTTTGTATCTACTAGCCTCATGTTGGTAACGAAGTTCTAAAAAGCTATGGAATCTTTGCCTAGAGATCTAGTCCCATCTTTTTTTTCTAAGAGAGATCTCATCATATTAAAATCTCCTCCCAGAATCCATGGGATGCTCGTATGTCTCTCTCTTAGCTCCTCCAGAGAGGTTAGAATCCTGAATTTATCCTCAACCTTTTGTGGACCATACAAATTTGTGATCAAATAAACTTCCTTGTCCCCTAAAGGTTGGATGACCACTAATAGGTAGTTCTTGGATGCTTTAGCATCTAGGATTCCAAGTTTCTGAGGGTTCCACAGTGTAAGAATTCCTCCTGGTGCATTGTCTACTTTAACTTCTAGATATTCATACTTAATAAGCCACTTGCTATGTATTTCTCTTATTTTATCTATAGAACATTTTGTTTCCTGGATAAATACAAAATCTGGTTTTTCCTCCATTCTATTGCTAAGATTTGTTGTTCCTTTTACTTCCTAGACCCCTAATATTTCATGTTGTAAGTTTCATTAAGAAAGATTTGTAAATGAGTAACTAGATAGGTATTTCATCTTACCTGAGTTGATCATGAGTTTTCCACATTCTATCAGCAACTCATTTTGTCTTTTTCTTCCTCTTTTCCTTCATCGGTTCTTGGGAGCATGTCCCTCTATTGCCTCCATAGTTTTGACCCCTATGTTATCCTGACTATCATGGTTCCTTTTGACTCCTGAACCCTTTGCCTGAGTTCTCAAGAGGAAGAGTTGTTGTACTCTGTCAAATTCCTCTTGAGGTAGCGAATTTACTCCTTTGGTAGTTCCTTCCTCCAAGAATTTTTCTAGATCTAGATGCTCCCTTTCTAGTATGTCCTACAGTTCCTGCTCCTCCATTCCCACTTCACTTGAGGTCATCTCTTGGTCCCTATATAGTTCCATCGTATTGGGCTAATTTTCCTTTTGTTGGCTTTTGTAAAATCTATCCTCTATGTTGTCATCCTTTTGCTTCACTACTAGATTGCTTCTCTCTTTCAACCCCCTCTTCTTCTTCTTATACCTTGAACCTATTATGACTAGGCTTCTTTTCCTCATAGATTTTTTTTTTTGGTTCTTTCTCCCCCCTTTTCCTTTTCCTCCCACTTTATTAAAGCTTTCAATCTCTTTACTTGAGGTTGCTTTGATGCTGCTCTCCATTTTATTTACAGGGCAGTCTTTGAAGAGGTGCCCGTGTTCATGTAATTTGCGACATATGAAGGGTATATGCTCGTAATCTACTGCCTGCACCAATATTCATCATAAACTTATAGAATTATTTCATCCGACAAAGCCCCAGAGAGGTCCATTTCCACACATATTCTAGCAAATGAGGTATATTTTCCACACAGTGTGGCCTCTAATATTTTTATGAAATGCCTTAGTTTATTACCTATGGGCTTTAATAATTCTGGCTGCCAGTAATCTAGAGGTAAGGAATAAAGTCTTATCCATACTGGCACTGAAGTAAATGTCTCATGCTCCGGGACGAAGTTCATCACCTAAGGTCACATATGGAGACCTGCAGCCGCATAGAAGTAAGGACCTCCTTCAAACATCTTGTCATTATCCTCTATGTTTGTAAACACAACTGTAAAGAAACCCTTGGATCCAAGGTGCAGATCTATATCTCCCTTAAGTTTCCAATGATTCTCTATCCATGCGTGTAGGGCCTTCTCCGTTGGCCAAACCCCCATGAATTTGCATATCACTACATAGCTTGCCATGTGCTCCCTGTGCGCCTGTAGTGCTGGATCAATTAAAAACACTCGGGGTGTGATGGAAGCCCTTGGTTTACAAGGTCCTGTCTGAATTTTGGGGTCAACTTTCTGACTGTCTACTTCTGTACATTTCTCTCTTCTAACTTCCTCCTATGTTTCTGCCATCTTCTGTGTTATGCTCTTAACCTGCAATACGGTACCAGAATACCGAATATGCGAAGAAATATACCCATAACATAGAATAGTGACTAACAACAACAAGTATTTTATTATTCAGAAAGCAATGTTCACTTGCCTCTTCGAGGGGGCAACCTCCAATAGAGCAGAGCTCGATGACAAAATAAGACACGATGCTCCTTGCAGGGAGTCTCTATCCTTTATATATGACTCATATATGCAATACCATTGATCAATACCATGGTTCTTATTAATACCATCTATCTAATACCATGGCCCATTTGCAACTAACTGTGGTCCCGTCATTAAATGCAGGTTAACCACTTACAATTCTTAATATGGGCTTTATTGACTCTTTACTTAAATATAACTATGACTCGATCCTACTACATAAATAAGGGGGTTACGGTGGGACCCTAACATGCCCTCCCCCTTAAGAATAGCCTTGTCCTCAACTAAAGCTGTAGAAACTGTTGAAGGATAGTGGCTGGTTCCCAGGTCGCATCTTCCAGAGAGGTGTCTTTCCACTTGATGAGGACTTCCTTGATCATGCGGTCACACAGGAGTCGTTCTCGTGTGTCTAGGACCTGTTCAGGTTGGAGCCAGATTGACCCTTCTTCATCCAATTCAGGTAGACTGGTTTGAATTCTGCAATTGTTCCCAATCACTTTCTTGAGGCATG